>BGPR01003032.1:0-53309 GCA_013235015.1 Araneus ventricosus | reverse complement strand
GGAAAATTTCTTCTGATACGGCTTTTGTGAAAACATCCTCTTAGTCAGCTTCTATACCAGCTCGTACTCAGAGAGAAGGTTTTTACAGGTACAGCTTCTGTAGCAGCTCAAATAGGATGGGAAGCAAAACTATCTATAGGTTGATAAGAGGTCATTCACTAAACCACAGATTGAAATTCTAGTGTGATTCACTTAATCATTAATGAAATTCTAATATAACTTCTATACCAACTTGTACTCGGAGGAAAAATTTCTTTCGATACCAGCTTCTGTACGAGCTCTCACGTAGAGGGAAAATATCTTCTGGCACACACAGCTTCTATACTGGATTTCTTCTAGTACAAAACTCTGCTCCAAACGGGTGGGTAATGTTAACATCGAGTGTCGCACTTGTGTTTCTCCACTCCCGATAAAAAGGCACCATCACCATGGTGACAGCCGGTTTCAATCTTGGACTTCGAATGGGATGCATATACATCTTCTGCGAAAGTAGGCTCTAAGAAGAATCGATATTTTTTTAAACCAAAGATATTTTGTTCATTTAAGTACTTCTAGATCATTTAGCTCCACTTTTATATTTTTTGCATTTCGGCCGTTTCCTATTTTTACAAGTTAAAAAAAAAGAAGAAAACGTTTACCGTGTTGGGAGGTGAAAACTTCATACTGAAACTTTATATTCTAACTCAAACTTCTTTAAAATGACAATTCTTCAAATATCAGTTTTCTCCTTAAGTTATTTAACTATAATATTTAAAAGAAATGGCCTATTTCACACTGATATTCATCTTTATAAATTTTTGATTAAGTTTTTAGTGTTCAATTCCATCCCTTCCTCTTCAAATAGCACTTTAAATTAACCAAATGGCATACTTTGGAATTTAAACTGTTGATATACTCTTACATGTCAACGGTTGCATTAAGCTGGTGACATACGCTTCTCCTTTTTCACAAAGATTAATGCAAAAACCATTTCAAATGTAGAAGGATTATTACATAACATTTTTGTCTACTGAATTTATCCTACTGAACATATTTCTAAAAAAACATCTTAAATTATCGTGGTGGCCTTGGGGCATCAATTTTTGACTGGAAGGTCCAGGGTTCGAGACTCGATTCCACGTAAGATCCGTTACGTACATGCACTTGGTCATACGTCGAATCTTCTTGGATGAAGCGCCCTACCGTTGGTGTGGTGTGGAAGTTTGGATTCGGGATGCCAGTTCAAGTGTAAACTCTCCAGTGTTCCTCGTAAACTCACCATAGTTCAAAATTAAGAGGTCTGTCCTTAAATAGACCTCGTATAATTTCAAAACACGTCGTTAATCTACAAGTAACTAAGCTAAACTAAACTGAATTTTTTTTTCAGAAAAGGCACTGTAGAAAATCACAGAATATTGCTATAAATAATATTTCATCCTTGGAATTATAACAACTGATAAATAGTAGTGATTGTTCATTATATGAAAAAGCAATTATGTTTTTTTCTATTTTTTTTAATTTTAGTGTTTTTGTTTTAATTTATATACATTTACCTTCACTAATCCTTTTCCAAATAAACCAATTTAATAAATGTTAAAGATAGCTGGAATTTTCTTCTTTCTAGAATTTCAGAAAAACAGAATACAGTAGGCTGCGGTGGTTTAGTGGTAAGGTCCCGACTTCTCGGTCGGAAGGTTCCAGTTTCGAAACCCGGTTGCACTGAAGATCCTCCGTGTCTGGGGCCTGTTGCAATGCACATTAAATCATACGCAGTGGGCAAACGTTCTCCCGCTGGTGTGGCGCGGAAGTTTGGAGGGGGGCAGCTGAAGTGTCGTCCCCGCCATCAAATCGCAGTTCAAAATTACGAGAACCGTCCCAAATTAACTCTCGTATTGCTTCAAAACGGAATGGTAACATAACTGAAGTAAGCTACAGAGTCCATCAAAATTACGAGATCGAAGAGAAACAGTGACAAACTGTCACTGGAAAAATACAGTAGAACCTCGATTATCTGAGTCTCTATCAACCGAGATCTCTGTTAACAAGAAAATCGAACTTTTTTTTCATTTTTTAACCCCTTGGCGGTTTTGCCCGAGCTCTACTCGTGCATCGAATTATGTATTTTTAAACTTATAAGCTATAATTAAGTCATTCATAGACGTTGTAACTCCATATAAAACTGACCGGCGTTTATTAACATTTCATGTGTTCTATGGACATCTAGTTGAAGAAATACGACAACGCATCTCCAAAACAGAAGGGGAGGGGGATGCATCTAATTCGATAGCACAAAACAATGCACTGTTAAGGGAACAATGCACTGTTAATGCACTATAAAGTCATTGAATTTTTCAGAAAAGGGTGTCAAAGTTGCCATTGGAATTCACAATGCGAAGGCTAGAAAAATCAATACCGATCCAGCCTACCCTAGTGGATTGTAAGGCACGAAAATGCGAAGGCTTTTTCTTTTATATTTATTTCCACGCCGTCCATGTTACCCAAAGGATGTAAAGCTTGTCACGAGTAGGCGAGAAGAAAAATTTCGATAAAAATTCAGTACAAATAATAATTATATGCAATACTAATAACATAATATAATATTAAAAGTCAATACAAATACAATGCAAACAACATCCATCTTTGGCGAAAAATACAGGGTTGTCTCACACACACTAATTATTGGACCCATTTAAAAAATTATTTTTTTAAAAACTAATAATGTTAGAACTACGGGTTTTTTAAAAACGAGAGAGCAAATAAAAAAGATTTTTTCAGATAGGTAACGTTCCGCTACGGTTGTCTGGGTGGTCATAAATTGTTGGACATCTAGCATTTTTTAGGCCTATTATCCGCGAAACTATTACAGCTAGAAGAAAAATAAAAGCACCCATTTTTAGGGCATTTTACGCTCTTTAATTTGTTAAATCAATTGTAATTTGAAAACTGAATAATTTTCGAGATATTCAAGAAAGACTAAAAAGGGAAACCAGAAAACGCGCATCGACTTCTGCTGATCGGTAGCCATTGCGTATGGAAATCTCTCGCTGCAGCAAATTTAGAACGCCATAATGATACGCCCTCTATCTGAAAAAAAACTTTTTTTATTTCCTCTAATTTAAAAAAAACCGCAGTTGTACCATTATTAGTTTTTTAAATTAATTTTTGAAATGGGTCCAATAAAATTTATGACCACCCTGTAGTTTCATGACAAATGCGACAATTTTCAAGATGCGAAGGTTTTTAAAATGTCGTTATCGGAAGGTGATCTTTTATAACCTAAAAAGTTATTCAGGGGGAAAAAAACAAAAACACAGTTACATTCTTAAGTGGTTCAGTAGTGATGTAAGCCATTTGCATACATTTCAATTTTTAAAAAACTGCACTGTAAATGTATCGGAAAGTTGTAGAACGGGGGAAAATTATACTTTTGAGAACACTATTAAGGATTCAATGGGGAATTGCAAATAAACAGCCCAAATCATTCGCGCATTCTCTAACCAAAACTTATAATTGTGGCATGGAAGTTTATCTCCCATGTGAGTTGATAAGCAGATTAAACACGTTGGTTTGGTCTTTCAAATATTTAATGGAACACTTAGGAGGACGAAAAAAACATTAAGACGGTACAACACAAAATCAAGAAGAAAGTTGTAAAGAATTTTAGGAGGGCGTTGCTGCCCTGTACATCAAATTAAGTTACATCGCAGGCAGTTCTGGTTTAGACATTGCGTTCCATCGCGCAGTCTGTCTCTATTCAGAGCGGGATCAGTTCTGTGACGTCAGCTACTGAGCGTTGCCAATCGCTGGTTTTAAACTACAGCTCCAAAGAGCATTCTTGACGGTGTGTGGACGGAATACCACATTAATGCTTCAAAAAATGCTTGTAAGTTGTGATAACTAATACAGTAGACTCTCGATTAACCGAGATGATCGGGAAATGCTTCGCCCCGGATAATCAAAGTTATGCAAATTTTGATGAAAATTTTTGGAAAAATTATAGAAAATGTAAAATTATTATACAATAAGACATTAATAGTTTAATTAATACAAAAGAAAAAGAATTAATAAGAAATTTTCATGTTATTTAGATTTACAAATCGTACAATTAAAAAGAAAAACGGATGTAGTTTACATCACTGTTTTGTGAAGAATGAAATGATAGAAGTCTGTTTTTGCTTTTCATTTACTCTTCGACGAATTATACAACGCAGATTTCTCAATATCATTTTTTTCTGCAGGTGTGCTTTCATCTTCTTGCTCCAAGTAATTAAGTAACGCCTCATTGTGTACTAACGCGTCACCGAGACTTAATTTTTGATGAGTTACAAGATTTTCCTCACCACTTGCAGGACATTCTTCGAAATTCCTTGTTTCTTCTGAACCACAAATTGCAGGGCACAATATCATCGTCACTTAAAACTTCGCAACATTCCAATGTCGAATCTTCGCTAATCCATTTTCCACTGCTTCTTCATCCACATTTTCAGAGCAGTCTAACTTTCTCAAATCTTCCAAGATTTTTCTCTGCAAATTTTTTGGGGTCGTCCCAGATAATCCGCAACCCGGATAATCTGATCCCGGTTAATCAAGAGTCTACTGTAATAGAATTTGTTAAAATGTTAATATGTGGTAGCAGTTGCGGACTTATTTTTATAATTTCAAATAAACAGTTTAGGAAAACCTTGCCGAAAGAAAAGAAGTCACGATTTAGTATTTAGTATCTATTAAACAAGTTTTCAATTATCCGAACTTATTGCGATACCAATCAGCTTCGATAATCGAGGTTCTACTGTACTGTTAGATATCTGGGGAGATTTGAATTGGTATCATTAGATTACACCACAGATAAGCGCGTTTACTTTTGATGGCACATAACAATTGATATCCCTATAAAGAAATGAGAGTTTAGTTATACAGGGTGACCATAAATTATCTATACAAATTTAGACTTTAATAACTTTAAAACTGTACTAAGATAATGACAAACGGTTTTCAACATGTGACAAGATAACTCATAAAGTTTTTTTTTATTTTCCAGGTGACGCAGATTTGCCGAAAAATGTAGACGCATGTGAAAAAACGTGGAAAGTCCGATACTCAAGTGTATCGAACCTTCGGACAGAGTATGGAAGAAAACCACCGTCTCGACCGACTATTTGTGCTTGGTATACATCATTTATGGAAACAGGTATTGTTCTCCATAAAGAGGGGGAGGGTCGCCCATCTGTTTCAGTGTCAATGTTGCATTTAGGTATCGGACTTTGTCTCTGTGAACCAGGCTACGCACCGAGCTTTCTCATGTGGCGTCCACATTTTTCGGCAAATCTGCGCTACCTGGAAAACAAAAAAAAAACTTAATGAGTTATGTTGTCACGTATTGAAAACCGTTTGCTATTATCTAGTATAGTTTTGAAGTTATTAAAGTCTAAAGTTATAAACATAATTTATGGACACCAACATCCCGTTTTGAAGCAACACGAGAGCTATTTTGGGACGGACCTCGTAATTCTGAGCCGCGTTCAGATGACAAGGACAGCATCTTAGTTGGCACCCCCTCTCCAAGCTTCCGCACCACACCAATGGGAGGAAGTTTTGCTCACTGCGTCTGATTTAGAGTGCAATTGGCCCACGTACACAGCCTCAAGATTCCATAATATTAGTAACAATGAATAATAAATTAAATACTTAGTTTAGTTATATTAACGTCCTGTTTTGAAGCAACACGAGGGCTATTTTGGGACGCACGGCCGTAATTTTGAACTGTGGTCCGATGACGAGGACGACACCTGAGCTGGGACCTCCTCTACGAACTTCTGCAATGGCAAGGGACGTTTGTTCTCCTATAATTAATTCACGTGCAACAGGCTCACATGCTCGTCAAATCTTCAGTGGAATCGGGTTTCGAACCTGGAATCTTCCGGGCCCGAAGCCGACGCCTTACCACTAGGTCACCGAAGCCTAAGAAATAGAAGAGAAAGATTAGAAAGACTATAGATTAATGCTCCGTTTTGAGACTAGGCTATTTTGGGACCGATAATTTTAAAACTTGGTCAGATGACGAACACGAGAACTCAGCCGGCACTCCCCTCTCCAAACTTCCGCACCACACCAGCAGGTGAATGTCGAGAGCATAATCCATCTTATTTTATGAAAAGAAGGTACCCATAGTTGTTTTCATTCTTAAGTTTCCTTTTATAAGGCTGCTAAACCAGGGAATCCTGTATACCTTTACTTAAGTGCAACTCTAGGAATAATGAAAATTAAAGTTTAATATTTGCCAGTTTGTGGTTATTAGTATTTTAAATAAATATTAAATTTTCATTAACAATATATGTTAAACTAATTAAACGATACTGCTGACATTGACCATTAGTAAGAGTATTTCGTAATGAAAGATTTTTTTTTTCTTTTCGGGATTATAATAAGGTTTTCAAAATTCATTTTGCTCTGATTATAAGAAATATTTTTAATTGAAATCATAGAATTCGTTTTTCTAAATATTGTTAGAAAAATGTTTAATAAATCATCAACTGTTAATTGATTTTATATCAGACTATGAGACATTGTTATTACATATAAATATACGCAGAGAGAAATTATGTAATTTTTTTTGAGACACTAAAGTGTATTTATAAAATTACCATAAAAATCTGGTAAACTGATGATCGATTTATGAACAATTGAGATAACTATAACCGTCTTTGAAATTATGTGTTCGTTAACCAACCAACAGCTGTATAGAAAAATTTTCTTTCTTAAAATAAAAGTACGTAGGAGAAACGTAAATCCAACGACTCATAAATCTCTACATTACGAAATCTTTTTATTGTCATTTTTTCCTCTGCCTTGGTATTCAAATTCTTAACATAGTTAACATAGCAACATTTATTTTCCATAACAATGCAATATTGAATCATATTATTTTCGATAGATGGCAGCACGACTGATTTCAAAAAATGGTGTTTATTAGGTGTTAAAAGCGTTACGAATGAAATTATTATGTGGTCTTATCGTTAAAATTGTAGACCTGTAGAAGTCCAAGACCATAGTTTTGAGATGTGTTCCATTTAAACTTAATTATTTTTAGGTCGTTATGATAAATAGTAAAAATTATTTTACAGGTTTCTAGTTTCAACGATTTATTTACTGATAGTTAGATAGCATGTTTCTATCACGAAATAATTAATTGCAAATTCTATTTGACTGCAATAGTCCGTCAAAAGGTTTTTGTGGACTTACTGCTTGAACGACGACGATATTTGGCACAAGTGTGGTTTTTCACCGAATGGTAGATCTCCACCAAATTGTGAACCAATTCTGTGATAGTCTTCAATGTTTGTCAGTCTGTTTATTGGTGTCTATGTGAACACGATGAATAAAAATGTAACAAGCAAAATAAATGAGATTTAGTTTGTTGTCTATATACAAAAATTTTAGATCAGTATTATATTTTGGTAAAAGCAGATCAATCAGAAAAGGTCCAAAATACATAGTCTATCCACTTCATTTTACTACGAAACTAAAAACAAAACTCTCTGTATTGTGTTACCATATGAGAAAGTCTGAACAAAATGACTCCACTGATTATATATTTGGGGAATGTGCTAATCACCTTTTCCTCATTTACCACATGCAAGTGATCCTTAAGGCAGATTATAAAAACATGTTTCTGCAAGCAGCACAGTCGACGCATGCCTCTAATAAGAAATACAAGTATACATCCAAAACAGTGGTAGCCAGACCTTAGGGATGAAAAAAAAAAAAAATACCGGGTTCTTTTGTTGTTGATGTTTGTTTCGGTTAATCGATTTTTTTCTGTTATTTTTTTGTCCCGGTTATAACCGGTTATTTTTTTTTTTAATTCAGGAACCGGGTAAAGAAAGATAGACTCGATTTTAGATTTGATTAGACTAAAATTTACCAAGTTTTGCAGCTTTGAATTTCATCTTCTTAGGGCAATCACAGACAACCGCTTCACCGCGTCTGTTGGTTGGCGGATTACTGAAAGAGTCTTTATGAACAGATAAATATTGGCCAATGGATTGATTTTCTGGTTCTTTTGAGTGGTTATAACCGCAAGGTTAAACCGGAGTAAAAAAAAAAAAAACCCTGCATAACCGAAAACCAGTTAGTTTGTGCATTTATAACCGTCAGTTTAACCGGGGGTGAAAAACCTGAATAACCGAATACCGGTTATTTTCGCAATAACCGCCATCCCTAATAACCAACATCCCTATCAGATCCCATTATAGTCTTTGTTTAGTGGTAACACGATCGACATCAGTTCTTGTCATAGCCTCTTCAGGATGAGCGCCGGTGACACGACACTACACTATTACGTCTTAATAACTGGCCAACTCTCTAGCACAGTGGTGGCGAATCTATGATCCGCGGGTCAGACACTGACTCGCGAAGTCTAATTAAATTACCATGCCTTGATTTTTATATATTTACTAGGGATGGCGGTTATTTAAAAAAAAAAAACGGTTTTCGGTTAAACCGGGTTTTTTTCACCTCCGGTTTTACTTTTAAAAAAAATCGCCCAAAATAACCGGTTTCTGAAAAAAAAAACGGTTTTTGTTTCTTTAAAGTAACTTTGTGGACAGAATTTCTTATTAATAATAATATACAATAATTAAGTATTAATACAGTAATTAATTAATGTAATAAGTAATGATTATAAATAAGTAATTAATGTAATAAGTAATGATTATAAATAAGTAATTAATGTAATAAGTAATGATTATAAATAAGTAATTAATACAATAAATAATAATAATAATAAATGAGTAATTAATACAATAAGTGAGTATTGTAGACAAAATGTTAAGAATCGTATTAAATATTGTAGACAAATAAAAAAAGAAATTTGAGAGTACAGACGTAAATAATCGTATTTTGTGTTGTTTGCGTTATATGTATAACAATAAAAAAAAAACTATGTCGAAATTTTTATACAGTCCCTCACTCCTATTAATCATATTTATTAAAATATTTTTGGCGCACTGAAATTTTAAACAAAATGTTCCATTCTTCTGCGACCAAAACTAATCGAGTTATGAAAGCTTGACTATGAATATTTTAAACCATCTCAATATCCGCCTGGAGGATGCGGTGGCTATTTATTGGCCTAAGATGATGAAATGCAAAACTTCATAACTCGAACCTAAAATCGAGCCTATCTTTTGATAGCTGATTTTGCCGGGTTTTTTTCCCGGTTTTTGGACTTAAAAAAAATAACCGGTTTGAACCGGGGCAAAAAATAACCGGTTTAAACCGGGGCAAAAAATAACCGAAAAAAATCCGGTTAACCGAAACAGAAAAAGTGGTTTTCGGTTTAAACCGGTACGTTTTTTCCATCCCTAATATTTACTTTTTATACTATAAAAGATAGAACAGACAATCGGAAACATTAAAAAAATTAAAGTATAAATAGTATAAATACCTAATGTCTAATTTATACAGAAAAAAATATTTCCCAGTGGCCGTTGGCTAATTCATATTATACTCATACTGTGGTATGACTCACGACAGTCAGTCATAAACTTGGCGCGAGTATTCGTTTCATCGTAGAAGGGGGATGTACCAGTTTACAGTGTTGAAATGGCAGCCTTGGCGTAAGCGACAACAAATTTCGCATTAAATATATTTTTATCAAGTTTATTATACGTGCACACATCTGTAACAATGTTTATTAATAAAGAACATTTCATAATACGTATGTGCCTTTATTTCTTCCTTGTTCTTTCAAATACTCAGCACTACTGGGCATGGTGTAACCTGGTGCTGTAAATCATGGGATCACCCTACTGATGTCAATTTTTGGACGTCGACCTTTAATTTTTGCTCTTCACAAGGGAAAATAAAAGTTGGAAGACAAAAAAGAAAGTACATTTTTTAGAGTATTTTAAAATTGAGACCAAAAAAAAGTATCAACTGTCAAGTTTTTCTGTTAACAAATTTTTGGTGTTTTACCAAACCCTCCCTCCTTCCCAAGTGACGCCACTGATTTAGTGACCCACCGGCTATTATTTAGAAAATTAATTAACAAAATTTGACCCGCTTCTCAAAAAGGTTTGCCGTTGCTGCTCTAGAATCTATGAAAAGGACATTTAATCAGTCCACCTTTTCAATATGCAGCTCGAAAAATCAACACTAGAACACTGACTTCCCATCTTCGTATTTCAGGTGAGGGGCGAATTGGAGGATAAGAAAAGCCATAATCTCAAGTAACCTTGAAGAAAAGCAAGCTTTAAAAATCTTTCAGATTTAATGAGAATGATGATGACACCAGTAAAATATTCAAATACTTCTTTCGGACACTTTCAAAATCTAAATCGGTTTCAGTTTTTACTGTTTTTTATTTTATTTATTAAACAAATTATTGTACGAATAAGAAACTCAGATAAATCACACACAACTATAAACTGAAGGAAATGGTGCAGATTTTATTATTTGAGGAAACGTAGCTAAAAATATTATAGTAACTTATAGTTGAAAAAACATGCCAGTCCTTTCTTTTCTTTTACCTTTATGGTGGTTATGCCGTTCGCAAAAACTGCCGCTTCCCAAAGCTTTCGTTAATTTTCATTCCTTCAGGCGATTATCGTTTTCCTGTGATTTTGATAATCGGCTTGTTTGTCATATAGATCGAACCGCCATTTTAATTTTTGGAAAATTCCTTTTTGATAATAATATCAAATGCCATATAGGTACAGTGTAACTTGATTATTCGAGTGCTTTTAATTTGAATTTTCCTCTATCCCTTGAATTTTCGATTCATGGAATAGAGAATTCGCTATAGGACAGGGAAATGCCTAAAAATTTAGACATCTCATTTTTTTCAGCAGTACAATTACTGACTCAAGCAACATAAAACGCAATTCTTTAAGTCATTTAAAGCATTTTTCTAATTGAAAGTATATGCCTATCTCTTACAGTTTTGAAATCAGCTATTGGACCACGATTAGATTTATAGACCCTGTATACAACAGTAACATAACAATGTAGCATAATAGTAACAGTGTCGTATGCGAAACTGTAACAGCATAGCCCTCCATATTGTATCGAATAATTGAGATGAGATTTCTATATAACCGACGCAAGTGGAGTTGCAGACAGAATAAGCATAATACATATATGAATGTTGACATTTCGGCATCTCCAGTATCGTCTGCTATGCCTGGTATTCGAATTCTGGCATATATTGTTAGCACCATAACCCCCTACTCCATTCGATATGGCTCTGCCCACCATTACATTATAAAATGAACTGAAGCAATTAAATCGTGCACCAAATAAGGACTCATCCTACTAATGTGAATATTTTCTGTAAAAAAAAAACTCTGTCTATTGTTACAATCATCAACTTGGTTTTATAACCCTATAAACTTTTTTTCATATTTATTGCAAATATGAAAGTCGTTTAAATACTGAGAATGCCTGGAGCATTCCAACACTTGATTAATGATATCTTCTAAATTCTATTATCATCTGTGAAATAGAAAAATGATAAATCTTTTATATCTCTCTTTATGCTTATTCCATTCTTAGATTACTTCTAAAGTAACAGTGAGTTCCAAAATAGATTTTGAACTGAATTACTTTTTCAGTTTTGGTCACAAATCTGAAAAATTAGGTTAATCGATATGAAAAGTAGGTGATTTTTATATATGACAATATTTATTTTTAGCTAAATCAAACAAAAATTCTAAATTTAATATGACTAAGGCAAATAAGTACACTATTGCATGATATTTAAAAATTTTTAATATTGTAAAAGACATAAAAATACTACTTTATGCTAATTATCAATTTTTTTGTCATAGATAAGCAACCACCTTTTAATAACAATTATTACATAAAAATTTTTCGCAAGATTAAAATTTAATTATCAGATAGTTCGTCAGTATATCCTTTTTTAAATTTTTTTCTTCGAAAAAGTACTGAACAAGGTAAAGTTCATAAATATCTTATGAAAGAGCAGCATACCACATTAAAACTTTTCAACGATATTTTAAAATCCAGAAATTAAAGAGAAAAAACTTTAAATCAAACTGTTCTAAATCTATTGTAATGGATTATGTTATAATTTTATTTATTTAATTTTACAAATTGAGAAAAGCAAAACGGACGAACCCATTAAATTCTTAAATGACGGTTAAATAATATTATTACTACAAATAAAGTATTGATAATATTTCATTTATAGTTTTATTTCTTTTCTTTCCTTTTTCATATTTATTTATTCGTTATCGAAAAAAGAACTTGATAGCGTTTGCGAGATTGAAAAAGAAGAAATTGCATGTTCCGTTCTTCAATCAATGTTCTTTTCTAAATAACATTTTGAAAAGTGGTTTTAGAAAGTAGTTCAAATGCAAGGAATATGCAGAAAAAGAACACCACGCCGAACTTGACACAAATTTCCTTAGAAGCGGAACGACCTTATAAATGAATAACAAGCGGCAGACGATAAAACTATTGTTTTGGAAATAATACATCTGCTCTATAATAATAAAAATAAAAAAAATAAAAAAACATCGACGTGAAGCTCTGCGAAACGGCCGCTGGGATAGAGGGACGTAAACTTACCCTACTCAACTGAGACTTTCTGTGACTAAAGTAGCTCTATGTGACTGAAGTAACTCTTTGTGACTCTGAGATTATGTGACTGGAGTAACTCTTTGTGACTCTGAGATTATGTGACTGATTCGTGATTTTGGTTGGATTTTTATTTGCGAAAAAATTCTTGTTTTCAAATGTAATTAATTTATTATTATTATTTTAATATATTTGTTAGTAATATTGTATACAATTTCGGTTAGTATGTAAAATCGGACGATGGTAAGAGAAATAGCAAACGTAATTCGACAGTTCTGGAGTAATATTTCGCGTGAACGTAAAATCGATGAATGAAAATCCTTATGTACTTGGATAGTTTGCAGGAACCATATTGAGATTAAAATGATGATGTAAAGAAAATCAAATGACTTCTCGTTTCTCTTCGCGTCTATATTGAAGTCATCGATCATAAAGATCGGCACGTCTTTATCTATATCGAACTCTTGGTCGATGAGCAAACTTAATTCTCAGTATTTCATAAGACCACTGAATAAGAACAGTTTTAAATCAGCTGAATTAACCGATGGATGAATGTATGTAGATGCTAATATTTTCTTCTCGTTCTTCTCTTCCTCACTTATTTGACGTTCAGCAGCAGCTCGATTTCGTCTCCGCTTCAACAAATCATTTCGCTGACTCATTTTGGCAGTGTCTAGAAATTTCTGCGAAACAAAATTTGGAAAATCCAGTTAATATACCGCTCACAACCGACTGCAGCAAGCGACTGAGGCCGCCAGACAGTTAGGTATGAGAGAGCGCTGGAAGCTAGTTGGTCACTGCGTGCGTGCGCGCGCATCGGTCGCTGTGACGTCATCAAAATTCTTCGTGATTTTCACCAACTTTGCAACTCGACTGTGATTAAACCGTATTTCCAAATTCTAAAATTCTTTTTGCAATCTTCATGTCCACCTTTCCCTGTTAAATGAAACTCAAGCCAACTCTCTATGTTATTTGGTTGCGGAGCTATAAGCGTTTAACTTTACCACGAAAAGCGTCATAATTTTTTTCCTTTCCCGGCACCCCATTAGACCACTATGGAGGGGCTTAAGTTTACGTCAAAATCTTTTTTCCTCTATGATTAATAGTTTCGTTACTCGAAAGCTCAGAAAACAAACTTCTTCTCTTCTTGGTGATGTAAAAAATTAATCTCGCAAAATGTTTGCCTAACCTCAGAATTTTAGACAGATTTGAAAAGGAGTTATAATCAAGGTTAATAGTTTCATATTCTAGTGTAAAAAGAACAATTTTTAAACCAACAGCTAAACTGTTATTCCAGTTTTTGAAATCAAGTATAAGTACATGTTATATTTTAAAACATTTTGCTTTACATACTAATAAAAAAATAATGTATTGATGCACACATTTATTTATAATATAGAATCAAGGATAAACAGTAACTTCGTGCAGAATTTCATAAACAAACAAATTATTGCGTTTATTTACAACACATTATTTTGCTACAAAAATTTTCATTAAGGTAAAATTTAAGTTAACAATAATTAATGTTAAATCTAATCATTTTTTGGATACTATAATAAAAACAAAATTATCTTTGCATGCTTCCGTTTATTTTAGAGGAGTAAAGTGTTCGTACTTTTCATATTTTGACGAAAAACGCTGGCATTTTAAAAAATAAAGTAGTTATAATTTTAGATGGACAGGCACGTTAATATAAACAAAATACTGATCTAGTTAAATTTTTCAATTTTCAAGCAATCGTTGAAACAGTTCCTCTAATGAGTATCAGAATTTATGTTCTGAGAAGGAATAAAGAAAATAGAAGACGGACCTTAACAATCATTTCGTCTAAAATAAAACATCCGGTGTAACTGGAATGTTCTAGTCAAAATTATGAAATATTTTATTCAAATCATGACTTAAATAACAAATTAAAGTAATGAATACTTTTCTTAGGAAATGTTTCTGGCTGTGTTTAATATTCATCTAAAACATTTCAAGAAAATATACTTTTAAGAAAGAATTTATGTCGAAATTGCGGTAAAATTAATCTAGAATCTTCTCTTTTTTAAAATAAATAATAGCTTTCCTTCAGTAATTATCGATAAGAATAACCCTTAAAAAGTCCAATAACCTTTTTCTTGTTTCTTCATTGTCTTGGTTCTTCGAATAATTTTATCGTATTATTGTGCCGAATTTTTACAAAAATATATAGAATGGTTTTTCCGCTTTTTCAAGGTTTAGATTTGAAAGAAAAGAATCAAATTTATCGCAACCTTCAATTTTAAAACACTTCCAAGCAGTGCATTATTTATTTTTCCCTGAAAGTTGAATGTTTTCTTGATATAAAAGTGTTAAGGAAGCATAGATCATTTTAATGGCTTCTTCCAATACAAGTAAAATAAGGGTAATTTTTATTTAGGATGCTGTCTATGTTCTAATCTTTTATGTATTGTCTAACAGTTTTAAACTGTCTAGATTCAAACAGTAAAAAAAAGCATTTTAGTCTTTTATTTATCTGCAGTTTTTGAAGGATAAAATCGTTCGAAATCTGTTGAGTAATAAGTAAAATGTAGAATTTTTTTGTAGAACTGTAAATAAAATTACTTTGAATTTTATTTTCATTTCTTGATAAATTTCCTAGAAAAAATTAATTTTTCAAAACGATTTTAATACAAAGCAAGTGAAATTTTTAAAGAATTATTCTTAAAACATTTTAAAATTCGATTTAAAGTATTATTCGAATATTTTTTTTAAATACTCGATATAGAAACTAGAAAAAAAATTATGGGAAATATATATTTATTTCCTTACACTCACTTTGTTTAAATCTATCTAGCAATGCGTATAAGTTTAGTCATGCAAAAAAGTTAAATAGCTATAATAGTCAATAGAAAATCTCCAAACCCAGTTCTACGCCTTCCAGTCAAAAGCAACAAAAATAAGGAACGAATATCAAGCTCGATGCAGAGAAATTTTTAAAAAACAAAAGGTATTATAGTGAACAAAATAGGATAACAGGTCAAAACCGATTATCTTCTTTACAAAACTTTTACATGAGATTTAATTGACAGTACAAACAAGTTTGGAAAATTTCGGACGTTGCCATCAGTATTGAGATTTTTTTTTGGAAATTCCTGTTTGCTTTTTCGCTGATACGTCGGATCTCCTAAAATTGGGAATCAACAGTGCAGAGAAAAATATAGAGACAAAAATAAGTTAATACAATAAATCTTCGACTTAAATTCAATTTGATAAACAGAATTTTATTAATGGGCATTCAAATAAAAAGCAGCTGATAGTTTAGGCCTTTTTTCATCCTCGTAATAAATAAAACATGAAATGTTTTACAATTACATTACACAAAACAATTTCAAATATATTATTCTATTTTAAATATTGCACATTAACGGTCTGACGGATTTTAATATTATCCCTTTCACCCTAACAGTCAGTTAAATCAAGTATTTATTGTACTTGAATCAACAATCGCAACATCATTAAAATAGAAGTTAACTTATAAAGATATTCCTCCCTGACCTTCTGCATTAAATATATAAATACATTCTACTGTGAAACATCTGTCCTACAGAGTTTCAGGGTTACCTCATTTTGCGGCTTCGTATCTGGGACGAAGAACAGCGGGACATAGAATTTCGCAGATGGTTCTGACAAAATGTTTATCATAAGTCTCTCAGAAAAACGGCGCGAAAGTTCTGTAGATCGTTTGGTGCCTGTAAACAGTCTTTAATCTCAAAACACATGTGTGATGTTTATTGCGAATTTACATAATATAGCTAAAAATAGATTTTTATATTCTTTCATGGAAGAAATTCAGTTTTTGTTCCAGTACTTTTCTCTAGATTATACGTTTTGTTTTAACTCAAATAATGATTTTTTTTTAATTCTTACATTTTGGATCTTTGCTGTATATGTCAATGCACAACCTTAATAGAAGATTTGTTTCATTTTCAATCACTGCAGATCGTTTGGTGCCTGTAAACAGTCTTAATCTCAAAACACATGTGTGATGTTTATTGCGAATTTACATAATGTAGCCAAAAATAGATTTTTATATTTTTCCATCGAAGAATTTTACTTTTTGTTCAAGTATTTTTCTCTAGATTATACGTTTTGTTTTTAACTCAAATAATGATTTTTTTAATTCTTACATTTTGGATCTTTGCTGTATATGTCAATGCACAACCTTAAAAGAAGAATTGTTTCATTTTCATGTTATCTAAGGGCAATTTTTGTTAAATATTGATATGAAAAAATTAATCAAATGTGAATTCGTTTTGCATTTCAGAAAAAATTTTAATGCTTTTATGAAGATAATACTTAAAGTTATATACTATTTAGACAGATAGTGATAAAGAAGAGAATATTAGTCTATAATCATGCGGAAATTCTTAATTTCCCACTCAAAATACCATGATTATACTGCACTGATTCTTAATTAAAAGAGAGAGTAAAACAATTATTTAAAAAAATATCGCCTAAAAAATATTTAAATATCTATTTCAGTCAGCCATATTTTTATGTTTGACAACATTTGTAAATAATTTCATGTTCTTGCACAAACTTTTTTCCTGTCTTGTTTATTTTAAATTAATATAAGTTTCTGATTATAACAACGCAAATTTTAAGCCAGCCTATCACTTGGGTCAGAAAATATGATTAAAATTGCTCGAGTCTTCCATATCAGCAACTTTCTTTTATTTTCTATGCATCCGTAGCTTTATACCTCATTTTAATTATTTTTTTTCTGAAAATGACGAAATTCTATGCACCTAGAAGAAATTTAGCATTCAAATTTATGATTCTCAACTTCTTCAAACATTTTTCTTATTAATAACTGATATACCCAGCGTTTGTCGGAATGAAAATATTTAATTAATATTACCATTGAAAGGAATGCTGACACGTATGCAAATAAACGTATTTTTAAAAAAATATCTATACTTATAAAAGGCAATGTTTGCGTGTGTGTGCGTGCGATGTCCAGACGAATCTATCGGATTTACAGCCTTGAAATTTGGCACGCAGGTATTCTGAATGGTGGTTCATTGCACCTTGAAGCCAGAATTTTAAAATTTTATCTAAAAAATTTTTTATTTAATATTTTGTGTTGTTTTGGATGATTTTTTGCACGAATTTCTCAATAGCATGGTTTAGAATAATTGTACAAAAAAACGTACACCATCGGAAAGAGCAGATAATTTTCTTTCTATTGAAGTTGATTTTGAATTTCTAACATAATTTACTGAATTTTAAGAAATTTTTGAAAAATAGTCACTTTTATGCTACTTTTACATTCGAATTTCTTAAAATTCTAGCATCCGACGTTCTGATAACGATATCATTTTCATTTTTTTAGATAATAAATGAAACATTTATCACTGATGTAAAACAAGAACGGTTAAAAAATATTTTTTTCTCCGATTTTAAATTAATTTATTTCTTGATGGGATCAGAGAATTTTTCTCGAAAGAAGAACGTGAAGAATCAAGCGGAAACGGCCATTTTCACCCTGGCTACGCCATCTGGAGGGGAAAAAATTAGATCGAGAGCAGAGAAATAATTAATGACGTGAGACATGATTTATTCCCTGTTTACATTTCGTTCGGAATAGTTTCAAATCATTTCGCTGGATGCAGTGGTTTAGTCGTAAATCAAGCAATGCCGGAACGTTCTGACCTGGCTGTTATTATTGGAGAGGGGGGGGGACATAATGGAGAGGGATATAGGGAGGGTATAAATAGGGAATCACTTCACAATAAAGATTTTTTTACATTTCAAATGTGTAATTATTTTATCTAGGTATTGGAATCGTGAAATTATGAAATGCTAATACTGAAATAAAGCAAACTTTATAGGTATATTTCTAATTAAACATAAATATTATGCATACTGTACCTCAAAGCATGATTATAATGAAGATGTGGAAGCATGATTTTTATAAAAGTGTAAAAACAACAAGCAAATATCCTACTTTGTGTATTTCATGAATGTTAAAATAATTTTTTTTTTTCGATTCTTAAACACGTCAGCAATTATATTACTTTAAACGAAACACTATTAATGTGTACGTGTGTGTCTGTGCGTGCCATTCTGGGCTTTTTTTTTATTCTGTTGAAGTCATTATACCACGGGCAACGCCGTGCGCGTACTGCTAGTTTAATATACATTTACATATATATTTAATATTAAAATATTTTTACATAAAATATTATATAAGAAAAAATCCTGTTTTGAGTTTTTTGAATCCTGAAATGAGTATATCAGTTGCACCAAACGATATTTAAAAACCACCGAAAGATAATTTTATCTATAAGTTATACTTTTTAAAGAATTATACAAAATTTAATTAAATATTAAGAGTAGCAACCCGGAGGCAAAAAAATAAATTATATAAAATATCTATAGCATTTTCATTCAATGGAACTTTCAACACTTGAGATAAAATAATCTTTACCATACCTGGAGAACAATGCTTTTGTTTATTAAAATATAACTATTTAATTAATTGCAAAGAAACCTTCACTAAAACCTTCTGTATGCTTTATAATATCTGTGAGCAAAATCTGTGGAAAATCTTTTGAGTCATTTGGATTTCTGTGGTGTGCAAACTACTTATGAATGTCACATTTATTTATAAATATTTCATTTATTTTTACGCATAACTTTTCAAATGCATATCAGAACCCTTTTTTTCGATCATTGTATTAAGAGAGATCTGTTCAAACAAAGGATGAGCGAATTTGCTAGTATATTTCCAACAGAGAAGCAACGCCTTGCAATTTATATTTACATTCATTTCACCTTTACGTAAAAACCACTTCCCCATTCATTCATATGCATATTTACATAGATAAGTTATTTCTTTAGTCTGAGCTTAAAGGAAAACTTAATTGCGTTTTATCCTTGTCTGTTGTGTATGAACTGTAAAGTAAAGCACCGTTTATACGTTTCTCATTTATACGTCGTTTACATTTATACATTTCTTTATCGCAGTCCCGATTCACACGTATTCATTGTAATCATAAAGTACTTCGTTTATACTACGCAAAGCTTCGTTTATACGTCGTTTATCCCGTTTTAAAATGTGATAATTTTCTCCCTTCTAATATGTGAACTGTGATACTGTTACAATGACTTCGAAATTATTCACAATTGATGAATTAATAGAAGACAAATTGTCTGGTGCTAATTTAAGCGATGATGAAGTTATTCCAGCTTTCTTAAAAGATGCAATTCCATTGAAAAACGTTGAAATTGCTGCTTTTGTCAAAAGAATAGTGAAAAAATAATTGAATGAAATTAATTCGATTCGTGGTACTGTACTTAATACTAACAGATCGTAGTGGCTGAATTATAGCTCACGCAGCATTTAACGTTTTTTTTGTGAATATCTTTTCTTTTTATTTATAACATTTATTTATTATCACTAGAAAATCACTCGTCATGGTTTGACGGGTGCAAATTGCCTCTTCATTCGAGAGATTTCCCTTCAGATTTGACGTGTTTAAATAGATATATATGCGAGAGAAATGCTTAACATTGATTGAAAACAAATAAAATAAACATATGATGTATGACAGGAAATATTTTTTTTATTTACATATTATTTAAATATTTCTTTATTCAAAAAACCTCTTAGTAAACAATATTCCGTGTGAAGTATTTTTCGTTGTTTAATGATTTTCCTTGTACTTCAGATGTCTTTGTGTAAATTTTAACGTGATTGGGAATCCTAGACCTTGAAAGTGCAACACAGAGCTAGCTGTCCATGTGAAAAGACAGGCTCATCGAGGTAAATTCCAACATGATCGAAAGTTTGCCCCTGCGATTTGTTGATACTCATCGTGTAAGCTGGAATTAACCGGAACTGGCGACGGTTCAGAACGAATGGTAGATTCACGTCACTGGTGGCCAATTTAATTCTTGGCAAGAAAACAACATCGCCACGATTGCATTCAGATACAATTTGCCGTCCAAACTATATCACGCGCATGATATACCACTGACGTAATTTACTACTTTCTACTAAAAAACGGAAATTAATTTGAAATATAGGATTAATATAATTTAAAATTTCTCGGGAACTATTGATCATAGCGAGATAACTTTTACATCGATCGATAGAAAATTTTATTTCACTATTTTAGAGCTATTAAATTTGAAATTAGAACGAAAATTACTCTTTTAAATTTAAAATTACTGAAATTTAGGTTCTCTAACAATGAAATAATGCTGTTCAACGTCTCGCAGTGCTATGGCGCGAGTTTTATTGCTGGTGACGTCAGAGCGTTACCGGAGGATCTGGACTTAGTAATATTTAATTTTGTTCATTATATTATATTTTTTGTGGCAACAGTAGAAAAATGTTGTTCTTTCAGTTTTGTTGATTTTTCCGTTGTAGATAGATTTTTTCTCGTAAAAGAAAGGAATAAAACGTTTAAATGGAGTACTCGCATTATTATTACTTGATACGTCAAACAAGTTAATGTTGCTTTTTTCATGTTTAAATAAGTAGAAGCCAACAAAATAATCAGCAGGTCAGACGACGGTTTTTTAATTAAATGCCTACCTGCATGCACATAAATCGTATAAGAAATGTATAATAGTTATATGCATAGTTATATGATAAAAGTAACTGCGCACGTTATCTAAGAGTTAATTTCACATTATTTTACGCTGTGCTGTGACGTCAGGCCATTCTTCTTCTTAAAAAGGTGCAGCAAATTCCATAATTAAACTGGCGTGAAGCAACTTTACAAGCGTCATATGAGCTTACACAGGTATGAAACTTTTTAATATAAAACTCCTATCTCCTATGATAATGCCCTGTTGCACGTTAAAACGTTAAATCATACGTCAAACGTCCTCCGGCAGGTGTGATGCGGAAGTTTGGAGAGGGAGACTGCCAGCTCAGGTGTCGACCTCGTCATCTGACAGCGGCTCAAAATTACTAGGTTCGTCCCAAAATAGCCCTCATATTGCTTTAATACGGGATGTTAATATAACTAAACTAAACTAAATCTATGATAATGCCTTATTCCATTGAAGCTCTAAGTATGATCTTTACGTGAGAATAGTAATAGCATAAGGTTGACAGTGATTGGACGGTTGACTGTTATCTGGTGACAAATCTGGCGATGTTTAGCAGTTTTTCTGCATGTTTAGCAATAAACGAAAATTTTGAAAGTTATCTCTTCATTGTCACTCAATTTACAAAAATTTTATCTCTTCGAATAAATTGTAGAGTTTTCTGAGAGTGATTACTGAAATTAAAGGATATTTAGCTGAGAGCTGTGGCGTAATGCTAGCCGCTAGTTGAAAATTACTGTGAAAGAAGGTGATCAATCAGTGGCGAATCCAGGGGGGGGGCTATCGGGCTACAACCTCCCCTCCCGAGCCAAGCCAGAATTCTTGATTTTATTTAAAATTATTACAACCTGTTTTTTCTTAATTTACCTCTTTTAAAAAAATAACAAAAACGTTTCAACATTACTTTCTGGCTTGACAGGCTCAAAAATTTTCCTACTTTTGTAGTCAGTCCACTTGTACTTGTAGCTTTGACACGGTCGAAGACATTTTTTGTCTAGTTATTTCATTGTAATTCTTATTAAATTATCGAAAGTACTGTATTGATTTTTATGATTCTTATTGTCAGGTAAGTAAAGTCTGTAAAGTTAAAGAGTTTTAGCTTACTTTAGCCTTGAGATTTGACATTCATCACGACGATACAAAATTTTTATGACCTCAGCCCCCTCCCCCCAGACCCGAATCCTAGATTCGCGACTGTGATCAATGATAATATTGTAACAGAAGTCGCCTGGTTGGTGACAGTGAATGATGCAGTTCAACCAGCAGGATGATAAAAAAATAAACGACTCTTTATTTTACGAAAATTTCAGCAAAACACTAACGAAGCACAGGTAACAAAGCTGAATAGCACTTGTATGAATAATCAACAGAGATCACCAATAAATCTCAGTTACGCCACCTTCAATAGCGCTCAAATGTCTCTCAGTTCACCAGCTTCACTGCTGACCAGAGTAATGAACTCTCTTGGTTTGAGAGCTTGCTTTTATATCTTTTCAACAGGAAGTGACGTCAATACATAAGAAGTGATGTAATCTTTAGAAGGTTCTTGATGTTTCTGTCTCCCAGTAGATATAGGAAGATATTATATTCTAGAAAATTCCTTTTGTCGCCGAGGTTAGAATGTCAGGAAAACAACTTTACAGCTTCGTAACAATATATTGTTATGACTGTATGCCCTTTTTACTCACGATTATTTATGAACCGTTAATCTGTTGATGCTTTTGAAATGTTTATTTGAACAAGTCGACTTCGTCTATTTTATGTCTGTAAATAAATTTGAGTGTTATCTCTAGTTTAATTGGCTTCCCTAAAAGTGAGTATACACTTGCGAGCTGAAAGGTTCACGCACCATTTGAAGAAACTATTTTGAACAATGAACCAACCGCGAACCATGGAGAAGGAGCAAAGTCACCTCGAACCATTAATCATTTCTTGACAACTGCCATGGAATAGTTCTTTGCAAGCATATTAGAATATGCCAAGACGTATCAAATTTGACCTTGATTGTTCGAAGGTGGTTCGCGGAGAACGCCGAACTACACTCAAACTCGTCTCAACGTGAATTTTATCTTTATCACCACAGAATACCCCCGAAGTCGCTCCCTGTCAGTTGGGTGGATATACATAGAACTTTATTTTTTTAAAAAAACTTTACAATCTTAGAGAATCTTAGACTATTTTGAATTCAGAATAACAATGAGCACGAATTAAACAGTTGAAAACGTAATAAAGAACAAAGGAACATTAAAGAAACAACAATAAAACATATAAGAAATATTTAACATATAATGATTTGAAGAGAATTTCCTCATTCTTGTAAAGAAAATCCATAAGATTTCGAATCCTCGCCCGGGAAAGAGGATTCAACATCACTCTTTGTCACCATAGTTGCATAAGATCTGTTGTGGGCTTTGTAAGGTGATATGAACTTGTTAGGGGACACACCGCTGCATAATGAATAGGGCTACGTTTTCACCACAGCCACAGAGGGCATATTTACAGATCCTACTCTGGTAGTGATTGAGGTCGCTTTTCATTGGCTCTCAGCGTCACGAGACTTAGCGAGCTTCTGAATAACGTCACAGCCCCACGCTAAGGGGATTTTAATTTTTAGGGGCAGGATTTTAAATTATTATTTTGCCTGCTGCTATCGTATCATGATGGGGAAACCAAAACTACCTTCTAATTATGGTTATCTGGGTGTTTCTGAAGAAATTTATAAATGCATCTTTAAAATGAAACAAATAAAGGACGAACCTTTAGCATTTTAAAGTTTTCTGCCACAGAACTTTGCGCTTGACGTCATTGAGAAGCACGGCAAGTCACGTGAAGCTGAAAGCCAATGAAAAGCGACCTTAATCACTACCATAGTAGGATCCGTAAATATGCCCACAGAGGTCAGACGATTTAAGATGGAACCGATGGAGATAAGTTGGAAAGGGAATCTCAGTGTGAACTGCGATTCCCTTTGTGTGACCGACATGATTTGATTCACAGCGATTCCTCGTTCATATCTGCGAACCGGCTACCCGAGAGCGGCGTGCGAACCGTTAAACTCGCAAGTGTATAAGCGCCTTAACAGAAGTAATTGATGTGGCAGAATCTCGTGAATTGCAAGTTGGGCGTTCACGACAAGGCAAGACTACCCCGCTTGTCCCAAGAACTGGTTTGTATTCCACTCATTCCAGTCTAAAATTTTAGGCAAGTCATTCACGGATGTTCCAAAGTTTGTTTTGAGACACCTTGTTTGAGAAGGTTCAAAGCCGCAGACTTGCACCCGCCCAATACTCCTCCTCCCCCACAAGGCGGATTTCCGATTTCACTTTCGACATTATCTAGCCTCGTCACGGGGTCCCAATCTAGGCAGAAGCTCCCTTTTCGCTCTACCCTCGCAGCGAGATGTCAAAAGGCCATCCGGCCATTCTAATTTGATTTCAAACTATTCGGAACTCCATACGTGCAATCCATTTGCGTCAATTTTCATCGGTTTCTCACACTGACGAAAGGTTCTCCCTTCCAGTGTTCCAAAAATCGCGGAATTGAACAGCGGCGAATGCCTCGTTTTCCGCGCAAGAACCCGTCCTTCTTGGTGCATCCGCATGTCTTCGGCTAGGGCGGAGTCCGCATGTTCGCATGCTAGACATGTGATGATGTCCATCTTGGTGTTAAATAGGCGATTGTTGAATACAGACAGATGTGAGAACATTATAATAAAGAAAGCCCTGTTTGTTGTACCGAAAGGATGCTGTACAGAGAGCTGGCATCTAATTACAGAGGTTAGATTTGACATCTGAAGGCATGTACTTCTGTGCAAAAATGTACTAATGAAAGATGAGAAGTCAATGGCGTATCTAGGATTCGAGTCTGGTGGGCTGAGGTCATAAAAATTTTGTATTATCGTGATGAATGCCAAACCTGAAGGCTAAAGTAAACCAAAACTCTTTAACTTTACAGACTTTACTCACCTGACAATAAGAATCATAAAAAACAATACAATACTTTCGATAATTTAATAAAAATTACAATGAAATAACTAGACAAGAAATGTCTTAGACCGCGTCAAAGCTACAAGTACAAGTGGAATGACTACAAAAGTAGGGAAATTTTCGAGCCTCTCAAGCCAGAAAGTAATGTTGAAACGTTTTTATTATTTTTTAAAAGAGGGAAATTTAAAAAAAAACAGTTGTAATGGTGTTAAATAAAATCAAGATTTCAGGCTTGGCTCTGGGGGGGGGGGGTCTGTAACCCGATAACCCTCCCCTGGATTCGCCACTGTGCGAAGTGGATTCAAAAGTTAAACTGGCGCGGCGAACATGACGAGTATGAATTGAGCATAATTCACGCCTTTGTTCATGCTCAATCCTGTGCAAATTTTTGAGCTCATGAATAAAAAATATACCTTGCAACTTTCACGTGCTCGATGGCCTTGTTGTAAAGTTTCAGCTTTGGAACTGGATGATTCCATTTTCGAAACCTGTTTCACTATATATGGATTCAGTGCACGCCATATATGACGTCGAGAGGCAAACGTCTTCCAGCTAAGATTTGACTCGGTTTCTTCCTTAAAGAGCGTAACTAGAAAAGAATTTTCATAAAGTTTCGCAAAATGAGAAAGTTAATTTTAGGAAAATGCTATAAATATTTTCCACAACAGCAACTATGTAAATTACTTATTGTATAATCTTCTTGTCTGCTTCAACGGAAGTTGTGGTTTTGCATCCATACTAATACAACGCCACCAACAATTTAAGGTCCCAAAAAAACATCTCCTTTCAGCAAACTTTATTTTAATTGTTGTCTGTCTTTATTGAAATTGACGAACACAAAGATAAAACATGTTGTGGTTATCATACAAATGAGCAACGTGCAATTTTAAAGAGAGAAGACACCGGAAATACAATATTCCTTCATTGCTGAGTTCACTAATGATAAGGTGACCAACTTTTTCACAATTAAAAAGAGGGCACAAATAAATTGAAGGAAAAAAATTATCTCAAAAGAAAGAAACTTTTTGTTCATTGCAACTATAACTTGATAAATGCATAATAAAAACATTTGCAACATTTTATATTGTAATTATGCTTACATACCTATTAATTTAGTTAAATGAGTACTTTTCCAATGAATGACTATTTTTTGTCAGTTCTATCATCTTATAACAATATCTGAACAAAAAATGTCCTTTATATTGAATTTTCTGGCAAGTGCTGCAAGTAGAGTATCAACATTCAATCTTGATTTCTCACTTGTCCAACCAGCGGGAGTAGCCTCCCCAAAACTTTCTCGCATACAAATAACACGCGTAGGGGGAAAAAATACACCGGGCGCCGGAAAAAGTGCGGTATTCCCTAAGGTGGGGAAAACACTCGCTCCAGCGTTCGCAGCTTCTTTTTTTCGCGTAGAATGGAGAAAGAACCGAATAGGTAATTTAACGCCTTTTATTAAAACCTATTTAAACTCAAATTGGAAGCAAATCTACAATTAGGGTTTCAAGACTACATACGAGATTTCATTTATCTAAGTAATTTTGTTAATAAGTAAAAGTATGCGATTATACAGACCGACAGATAGTAAATCCTTTGACGGACTTTGTACAAAATTTGATAGAAACCTACTAATTATGTGTAAACACCACATACCGAATTTCATCCTTGTAGCTCTAAGCTCTAATAGTTTTCGAGTTATCGTGTTCACAGACAGACAGACATAATTCCAAAATTGTGTTTTTCGGACTCAGGTAGGTCTAAAACGTGGAGATTCGTCAAAATCTCGAGTTCGAATTTTTGGACGATTACAATGCTTTCTCTTTGTATACTTCGCATACGAGAAAGTAAAAATCACTAGTCCAAGATGCGCAGAACCGTCGAAATTTCGATTGGCGCGTGTCAATTGGTAGCTGTCACGTGAGAATGAATTGGTGCCATTGAAAAACCCTTTCAACTGCTGTTCCAGCGAGCTCAACCAACAAGCTCTAAATTACCAGACATTCCTCTCCCCCTTCAAAAAAGAAAACAACATCTAAAGAAAAGAACACTAATACGAACTAATAGTGCAAAAGTGCCTGTACTGTAGTACATAGTGTAAATATCCTTCTTTTTTATTTTCTCGTAAACGAAGTATACAAAGAGAAAGCATTGTAATTGTCAAAAAATTCGAATTCGAGAGATTTTGACGAATCTCTACGTTTCAGACCTCTCTGAGTCCGAAAAACACAATTTTGGAATTATGTGAGTCTGTGAACACGATAACTCGAAAACTGTTAGAGCTACGGAGATGAAATTTGGTATGTGATCTTTTCACATAATTTGTAGGTTTCTGTCAAATTTTGGACAAAATCCGTCAAAGGGAAGTCTGTCTGTCTGCCTGTCCACTTTCATATGAACACTATAACTCAAAAACTTGAATAGCTAGATGGATATAATTTGGTACACAGTTTTATCGTTATGAATGTAGGTCCCTGTAAAATTTTGGGCCAAATCCGTCAAAGGGTTGACTGTCTGTCGGTCTGTACAATCGCATACTCGTATCTCATAAGCCCTTTGGCTTAGATAAATAAAACTTTGTATCACGGATGCTAACATTAATTATAGATCTGTGCCCAATTTTCATCTCAATCGGTTAGAAAATAGGCGTTCAGTTTACATATTTAGTTCAAAATGCACATTAGCGAGCGTTTCGCTTACTTTACTCAAGTTCGTATGATTGGCGTTTGACCTTGGCGGTCTACGAAGGAAATTGTAGCGAGCCGCAAACACGCGCTTCGGAAATTATGGCAATCTGAATCGAAACCTCGTTCTGACATTCTCCAGCTGGTTTTATTTCTTTTTAGCGGAGTTACTGCGGAAAAACGCTACAAATTACCCTTTTTACTCCCTCTGGCAGCTTTTTTTTAACGGCGTAGTTAATCCTTCCAGGTGCGAAGAAACGTGTGTCAAATTTCTTTCTAAACAGAAATAGTGTGTTTCAGATGTAGATTCACAACATAAAATTTGGATTTTGAGCTCTATTGGAATGACAGTAATTGTTAGTAGGGAAAACTAATACCTGAAATATAGATATTAAGAAGGTAAAAAATAATTATTTAAAAAATAAAATTTTAATATACCACTTTTTAAACGGACTAAAAATATAAACAATTTCTATTCTTCCCATACAATTTATAACCCTACAGATTCAAACGAAAACGTTAAGCATGTAAGATAATTGATGTATATAATAGTTTATTTCAGTCACTAACAATTTTATTGCAATGGAAATTATATGAACTGTTGTGAGTTTTTTCAACGACAGTTACTCCCTACACTTCTTACTATTAAATTTCACGCTCTTCGTTAAACGTATGCGCAATGCTAAAGAGTGGCTAAAAATCTAGGTCTCTATGATCCTTAAAAAAACATGGTCATCCCATATTTTTGTACAAAACGGCAAATCTTATAATTTATATAGTTTAATCAAATATAATGAAAACTGTATTGCCGGCATGCGCAATAGATATGGCTAAAATATAGGGTGCTTCGTGATCCCTGGGCATCCATATACGCCAGAAGCATAAATCTTGGTTAATAGTTTTCTTTTGAAATATAATAGAAAACGTACTGCGTAGCAAGATGTGGCTAAAATATAGGTGTGTTCTTCGATCCCATGGGCCATCCATATACCCAAGAACCAAGTCTGTAATGTAATATTTTCGAATATAATGAAACGTATGCGCATGCGCAAGATATGGCTTAAAATATGGGGGTGCTTGAATCCCATGGCATCCATATACCCAAGAAGTCAAGTCTGTAGTGTTATTAAAGTCTGAGATATATGAAGAACGTACTGCGTATGCGCAAAGATATGGCTAAATATGGGGTGCTTGATGATCCCATGGGCATCCATATCCAAGAATCAAACAAGAAGTTTTGAGATATTATGAAAACGGATGCGCATGCAAAGATATCTAAAATATAGTGTCGATGATCCTGTATGGCCATCCATCATTACAAGAACCAAGTCTGTAATGTTAATAGTTTTCGAGATATAATGAGAAACGTACTGATGCGTCATGCAAAATATGAAATGACAGACAAACAGACAGACAAGAAAGGAATTAATAATGCATTGTCATCTAGTTCTGAACTATGTTTAAAGTTTCAAGTCTCCAGCTCATCAGAAGTTAGTTTAAAATCCATCACAAGATTTGCTACGAAACACAGACAGACAAGAAAGCGAGTTAATAAAAACGGGTAATAATAACATGAGTGACACAGAAGCTGAAGTTTGTGTCGATTATTTGTGGTTAAAAAATTTATTAGATCACGTTTAAACGGATTAAAGTAGTAAATTATTTTTTTTCTAGCTCCCCATGTTGGTATTTATATCTCATTATATTAGATAAACGAAAAACGGGGGGGCGTATGTAATAGATAATTGATGCATAAATAGTTTATTCTCAGTCACTAACAATTTTATTGCAATGGAAATGATATGAACTGTTGCGTGAGTTTTCTCAACGACAGCTACTCCCTACACTCCTTACTATTAAATATTGCATGCACCAATGCTTTTTTCAGTTTTAAATCTGTATGGGGTTATAAATATGTATGGGGCTAGAAGAAATAATTTTATACTTTTTAGTCCGTTTTAAAAAACGTGGTCTATTAAAATTTTTATTTTTTTAAATAATTATTTTCTGCTTTTTTAGTCTTCTGTGTGTGAAATTTTGCAATCGATTTAAACATCTGATGAGATTATGACGGAGATTACGTGGCAAATTTCATGCTTATTTCAGTTTTCACCTTATTATAAATAGAAAATGCTATTTTCCCAGTAAATTATGTGACGCAGACCTTGAGATATAATGAAACGTGACTGCGCATGCGCAAAGATATGGCTAAAATATGAGGTGCTTGATGTCCCATGGGCCATCCTATCCAAGAACCAAGTCTGTAATGTTAATAAGCCGAGATATAATGAAAACGTCCTGCGCACGCTCAAAGATATGGCTAAAATATGGGATGCTTCTGAAGATCCCATGGTCCATCCACATACCCAAGAACCAAGTCTATAATGTTATTAGTTTTCGATATATAATGAAAACGTACTGCGCATGCGCAAGATATGGCTAAAATATGGGGTGCTTCGATGATTCCATGGGGCCATCCATATACCCAAGAACTAAGTCTGCAACGCTATTGGTTTTCGAGATATAATGAAAACGTACTGCGCATGTGCGCAAAGATATATGGCTAAAATATGGGTGCTTCTGATGATCCCATGGGTCATCCATATACCCAAGAACAAAATCTGTAGCCGTTAATAGTTTCGAGATATAATGAAACGTCCTGGCATGCGCAAAGATATGGTTAAAATATGGGGGGGTGCCTGATGCCATGGTGGTCTAATTCCATACACTCCAAGAACCAAGTCTGTACGTTATTATTTCGAGATATAATGAAAACGTACTGCAGATGCGTCATGCAAAATATGAAAATGACAGACAAACAGACAGACAAGAAAGCGAATTAATAATGCATTGTCATCTAGTTCTGAACTATGTTTAAAGTTTCAAGTCTCCAGCTCATCGGGAAGTTAGTTTAAAATCCATCACAAGATTTGTATCGAACAGACAGACAGACAAGAAAGCGAGTTAATAAAAACGTGGTAATAAATAATGAGGCCACAGAAGCTGAAGTTAAAAAAATGCAAAAGTTCGCTTTTTGTCCGTTGATAGGTTTTAAAAAGTATGATTTTGAAGGTTGTGCTAGAACATAGACAATGCAATACAAGCTAAAAAATTTATAAATGAACTATAATCTTATTTAATGAGATGAAGTAATAAAATAATCCAGTCAATTAAAGACAGGTAAGCATTAAAAATCTTAAAGTGATAAAATCTTTGACGAAATTAGGGGAAACTATAGAAGAAGTTGCGACGATTTTAAAAAGCAGTGTTTAAATGTAATTCACCGCATTCGCATATTAAAAGATGCGAAATTCTGCGTGCGAAAGTGAAAATGTCTAAAGAAAGCAATTTAACATTGGCAACAAAAGAAAAAATTCTTACAAATTGTTTTTAAATTAATTTTTAAAATTGATTAAAAATGAGAGAAAAAAGTCATACAGAAATGGAACAGGTTTCACTGAAAAGCTATTTTTTTAATTTTAAGAGGGTGTAAAATTAGTTTTTGTGCGATGAGATTTTCCAAAGTTAGAAAAAAGTAATTACCTGATTATCGAGTAAGCACTCGACTGAATGCCAACGCGGGTTTAAAAACAATTCGGCCGAATTTTAATTTTTGTTTATACATTTTTAAGTCTAAGAAGCTAAAATCGCAAAAGCAAATATCCGAAGAAAGCACTAAAGCTTAACATTGGTAAAAGCGCGCGTGTTATTGAACAGTGAAATATAAAAATTTAAGGAGATAAAATCACGCGATCATACAACCAATAAGGATGTGGAAATATCCACAGAAATAAACTTAACTTTAAGCGCACGTGTGATTAAACAGAGAAATATAAAACTATGTAACTGTTTAATCACTCTCGTGCTTTTGCATTTTGAAAGATATTGCAATAAATCAAAGCAAACAAAAGCACTTACAAATTCTGTTTAAATTAATTTTCAAAATTGATTAAAAAATAATAGAAAACGGTGTAGGGAAATGCGATAGGTGAAACTGAAAAGTTATTTTTTTTAATTTTAAGATGGTGTAAATATAGTTTCTGGTCGATGATAGGTTCCAAAGTTATGGTGAAAAAATGTTAAACCTTTTAACCCCTTTGGGTGGAGCAAGGAACTTTTTAATTGCGCAGTTAATACTTCTAGGTGCTAAGGAACTTATGTTCCAAATTTCGTTCTAATACGCCAAGAGGTGTGGAATTGTATAAGGTTCAAACACGCAAACAAACATACTTTGAATTTTATACTGGGTGCCACTAAAGTCCCTTACCACCCTTTTAACTACCGAATGGCTGCAGCTATCTTCATAAGAGGGGTGTCTAGCATGGTAAAGTGACTATGCGCTACTGGATGAAACCACTTACAGCGCCACCTGGTGGAAAACTGTGGAGTTAGAGTTATTATCTCTAAAACGGTACGAGATAGAGGGAAAAAGTGAATTACAAAGTTGTACAGCATCATCGATTTAGTTCCAAAAGACACCTTATGGTCATAAATGCGAAAAACAGAACGCTTAAAATGCACAATTGTTTGTTTTCAGCTCCGGAACGTATGGTTCCACCATGACGGTGCGCCTGAGCACAAAACATCATCAGTGAAGCAATACCTGGTGGAGGAATTCTGGGAACAAATAATAGGGTATGCTAGTTTCCAAGAGTGGCCTCCATATTCACCTGATCTGACTCCAATGGACTTTTTCCTGTGGAGATACCTCAAGCAGCAGGCGTATGCAACCCCTCCGCCAACATTGCAGGGCCTTCAACGACGCATTACGGATGTTTGTGCTTACGTAACACCCTCTATGCTACACCGCGTCCAACGTGAAGTTCAAGCAAGGGTCCAGAGGTGCATTGCAGCTGACATAGAGAAGTTTGAACATCGAAAATAAATAAAGGTATCTTGTGATAACAAGTTGTTTTTTTCTTTCTAAGAATGTTTTGCCACGTGTCAGTGTAGTAAATCGTGAACAAATAAATACGTGTTAAAGCGTTTTGCTCTAAGCATTTACATCCACAAGATGTCTTTTTGTACTAAATCGATAATGCTCTTCAACTTTGTAATTCACTTTTTCTTCTATCTCGTACTGTTTTAGAGATAATAACGCTAACTCCACCGTTTTCCACCAGGTGGCGCTGTAAGTGGTTTCATCCAGTAGGGCATAGTCATTTTATCATGCCTAGACACCACTCTTATGAAGATAGCTGCAGCCATTCGGTAGTTAAAAGGGTGGTAAGGGATTTGAATGGGCACCCTGTACATTAAGATTCTTACGTCGTGGCAACGAAACCGATGAAACAGGTACTAGTAAGTAGTAAGGAGATTTTACTCTTCGTCAGATTCTAATCACATCGTGTACGGAAACAACTGCTGAACTTCCATTTCTATAGAGTAAAACCGTTATAGCATCCTACTCTGCTTTCATTGCCAAGAATTTGAACACACGAGGTGTAAAAATCATGGAAGATTTTTTCATTGTTCAGAAAATCACCAGTCTCAAAGTTTTACGTCAGATGCAAAAGTCTGCAGCAACTGCAAGCGATTTAACGCTAAATACATTTGGAACTTCAATATTTTTCACACCGCAAATCTCATGTACGACAATATACATGATTTCACTGGACAACACTGCTTTCCAAAAAGAAAGGGAAAATCAGAAAAGGGTGCGATCGCACCGCCAAAAATAAGTAAATTTTCATTGAAATAACGTAGTATACATAAACAGTAATGCTGCTTCAGATTATTATATGCGAATTAGTGGACCTGCTGCAGCTTAACATTACTTGACACGTAGTCAAAAAGAGGCTTTAAAAGCCTATTTTGGGTAGAAAAATGGAACGAATAAAAAACTAAAAGGAACAAATAAAAAAGCAACGTTTCCAGGTTAGCGACAAGACGCGGCGTCTAAAATGCACATTTAATTCACTCAATGGACTACCAACAGCAACTAAAATGAGCTGATGCAAAAATTAGGTAACGGGTTGCCCCATTTTTAACATAATTTCATTTAATTCCAAAGACTTTTTTCCCACTTAACTTGTTGTATGCGTGAGTTGAGTGAAAGGACGAATGAAAGTAGAGAAAGGAGATGAATGAATGAAGTAATTAATCGGACATAAATAACAATATCTTTCCTTTCAGCTCTAATCTTAACTTACCTTTCAGGGAATATTAATTAATTAAATTCACCTTAATTTTTCAGCCAGGGTTATAGATGTTACATGTAAGGTTCGGGGATTGTGAACCCTAGAGTTCGTGTGCTCCGTAAAATCCATTCATCGCTGCTGTGTGTGAACTTGCTTCCAGCATCTACCTTGCGGACGTTTGAAAGGAAGTGAAAGGTGACTTTTATTTTTTTAAACATAAAATGGAATTCCTACTTTCACCCATCATATTTTTAAACTTGTTTCATCTATGCTTTTATTGGACAGTAATAATTTACTTAAATCTTAAAATAAAAGATTTCCTTTTGTAAATGTGATTGAAAATATTATTTATTTAATTTAACTTATTTATTAGCTAATTAAATTTATTTTTAGTTTGTTAAATTAAATCGAAATACACCTGCTGGGACGCCTGTTCCAGCAAGTATATTTCGAGTGATTTCATCTTGATTATTTTGATGGCTACAATTTTATCAAAAACTATAAATGATTTTTAAATTTAAGTACAAAATATGGCTGTTAAATTTATAACGTAAACATATGTGTATCAAAATAATATGGTTACCTGAAATTTGCTAAATCTATTTTCGTATTTTATGACCTATTTCATATATCTATATATTTTACTTTCAACCATTTTAAAATAAACTGCTAAGACAGAATTTTTATTAAACGCAAAACTTCAACATAACAACAAGATTGAAAGTCAAAAACATCGTAAAAGAATTGACAAAAGTCAAACTTTCAGTATTGTTCATTCTAGACAGTGAAAAGAAAGAATTATTTCTTTATTTAATACGATTTTCTAACATTTCTTACGATTCCAATTCTTTTCACGTGCCAGTCTGCGATAGTCCGGCAAGTTTTCCTGAATATCAGAACCTACAACGAACGTGATTTCAATAAGCAATTAAAACCAAACGAACATTTTTCCCATAATGAAAACAGCAAAACAAATCGTTTGAAGCGCGCGAAACCATTTCGCATTTCCGAACGCAGGATATGAATCATTAGAAGCATGAGAAAAGAAAACACAACAAAAATGGATACATTCTTTTTTTTAATATTTTCACAGAAGGTAATTCCGCACAGAATTGTTCCGGTAGTAATGTGTTCTGAGAACTAGAATCTCAGGTGACGTCACATTTTTCGAGTTTCTTTTTTCCTCTTTTTCCAGAGAAGAGTAAAGCCTAAGTTTTCGTTTGTCATTTCAGTTCTAGTTGATGCTCGTGATTGATGTTGTGTCCTTATCATCGCACTTTCGCGGTGCTCTTTTAGTGTCAGCGTTTGTTTATCACAATGATTTTTCCAACTGTATTATAAATAATTCAGTGTATTCTCTTTCTTCACCTGGTGAAAGTTCCTCACAATGAATTTTGCTTTGTTTTTCGGTGGTTTATCTGTTCTTGTGGGCTCCTGTGTGATAGTGTGCGTGTGGTAAGATTCATTTTTCTAATTACAAAATATTTTATTTTGCCAAATTTGATGTTAATACCTGTAAGAATTTTTTTTGAAAAAATCGTCCTCCCTTTATAAAATCATTCTTTTGTTTAAAATATGGAAGTAATTTTTACTACCTCCTTCTTAAAATTATATGTGATTTTTTTTCACCAAATAGTTTTTAGCGCCAATTCATTATTTGGGCCGATCTAAAATGAAATAAATAGCATAATTAAATTTTTAAACTTGTTTTGTAGGTCACTAATTAATCCATTTATCTTAGATGAAAATTTATTTTCGAAATCAAAAAATCATGTTTACTTTTTGTATTTATGTAAAAAAACTTTTGCTTCAATTTTTCTGTACTGTTAATTTTGAGCATAGTAGTATTATTAAATCCTAATTACAATTACTCATGATTCTGTTTTGTTTGTTTTTCATTTGATACTTCATTTTTAATTTTGAATAAATTTCTTATTAAAAACTGATGAAAATTTATTCTCAAAATCGCTATTTTTACTTTTGAATTTATTTAAAAAATTTATTTCAATTTTCGCGCATTGTTAAGTTGTTGAGCATTGTAGTTTTATTAAATGTAGGTATTATTTTGAAAGAATTCTGATGCTGTTGTCTAGTCTGCTTTTCATTTGATACTTTATTTTTTGTTTACATAAATTCCCTATTAAAAATCTGGTTTATTTGTGAGGTTCTATATAAATAACTCTTAGTTGTCAAACATGTTTAATTTCAAAATTATTGGAAGCATATTTGATTTTGCTGTACAAATTAAAGCTTATTTTTGCACACACAAATGAAATTAAAATAACAAAACATCAAGTAATTTAGATACAGTGAATGTTTAATGAATGAACGATATTTCAATGGATTTTTTATGTGCTTATCAAATCAATTTTCATTAAATTATTTTGTGGAATGATTCTGATAAATTCGTAGCATCCCGTTCTATGAGAAATGTAAAGTAAAGATTATTATTATTGATTAATCAGAGCTATCTGTAACTTATGTGGTATCTTTGCCAGACGTTTAAAAGCTTTCTTTAAAACTGCGTTTTAATTTTGGAGTTGATAGTTTTTATTTGCACTCCTATCTATTGAATAAGGATGTCGATCTATGTAGTTAAATCGGTGTTCTTATTATTAAATTCTTCAAAAGTACTTTCGCAAAAGAAAGCGATCTCACTTATAGAAATGTGGATAAAAATTAATGGGTAAAACGGAATGTGAATAAAATGAATACATTTTTATGTGCATGTCAAATCAATTTTCATTAAATTATTTTATGGAATGATTCTGATAAATTCATAGCATCTCGTTCTATGAGAAATGTAAAGTAAAGATTATTATTATTGATTAATCAGAGCTATCTGTAACTTATGTGGTATCTTTGCCAGACATTTAAAAGCTTTCTTTAAAACTGTGTTTTAATTTTTTAGCTGATAGTTTTTATTTGTACTCGAAACTATTGAATAAGGATGTCGATCTATGTAGTTAAATCGGTATTCTTATTCATTAAATTCTTCAAAGGTACTTTCGCAAAAGAAAACGATCTCACTTACAGAAATGTGGATAAAAATGAATGGGTGTTCCATAAGCAGCAGTAGGTCCGAATGGTCGTTCAATCGTGTGTTTGCCCGGGAACTAGCGGAGCCCTGCACCTACCAATCTTATGTGTCGATCAGAAACTGATATAGCGACTATTTAAGATCCACAATGACATGAGAAAGACTATCCATTCTAACATTGCTTTCAGTCGAAACTAAATTATGCGAAGACATAAGTTTAATTAAAATACTAAAAGCATTTGCTGAAATTAAATTAGTTATATTAATTTTATTTTTCTTTTATATTAATATTAACGTGCTATAAGTTAAATGTTACAATTTAAAAAAAATTGTGTATATTCCGTGCCTGTATAAAAAATTAAAAATGTTCTTTATTTATTCTCTTTTTCGTCTACTGGTTCCCCACTCAATATTTATACCTAAAAGTCTCTAGGGTGGTGCTACCTATAACAACAAAAAATTTGTCATTGAATCTGTATAGGTTATAGTTATGTAAATTAAGCAGATCATAAATCACGCTGCAGGGTATAATAACGAAAATCGAACATAATGAAGTGGTAATAGTAACAATATACATGCCTCCAGAAAGTTTGCAGAGTTAGAAATGCCCTCTGACTCAAACAAAACTAATAACAAACTAAAAAAGCCTGTTAAACTTTGTAAAACTAAAATTGATAGTTTAATGTCATTAATTAAATTTGCTGCATTTGAATAGAAACAGCTGAGCAGGATTTAAAGTCTGTTTAATCTGATCATTCACCAATTAACGTAAGAGCACTGGTTTCAAAATGCTTTCCAAAATATGTTTATTTTTGTCTTAAAAAAAAAACAATTTTCTTTATCTGAATAATTGATTTATAACAAGAGAAATACAGAAAAAAATTAAATATTATGTAATAAGAAGGATGTGTTTGCTTCAAGTGAATGTTAAAGCAAAATGAAACAAAGCCAAAGAAAAAATTTTGGGAGAGAAGGAAATGGAAATAAAAGCATAAGAAGCGATAATAAGAATTTCGAATTCCACCCACCCACGCGCCTCCATGATTAGGGAAGGACTGTCGGCTCTGCAGCCCTAATAAGATCATAGAAACGCTGTTTCCCCTCATTTATATGCCATTGTGAATTTCAGTAAGGAATAATGTTTTTTCGATTTGAGATTTTGTAGAACTACAAATTGTTTCCACAACTAAGTTGCTTTTATAGGTTGTAATTAACAATTATTTTTTATATATTTATGCGTAAGATAAAATCACGTTAAGGAAATATCTGAAAATATTACTAAAGAAGAACAAAAAATATTTTAAAAAAGAATGTTTAAAAGTCATTTTGTGTATCCAGTTGATTGAGAATCAAATTACCGATCTTGTCCTTCGAATTCTTTCTGAAGCGATGTTCGGCACGATACAAGATTAGAAACTAGATATGAATAGCTTTTGTGCTGTCAAAAAGATTTTAAGGATAACGAAATTCTTGTATCAATGTCTAACTTTCGTTTGCTGTTTCGAATTATTTTAATAACAAATGGTTCTTAGATGAGTTGTTTAAACTTGAAATATCAAGGATGAATTGAATTTCATGGTTGGTGATGCATAAAGGCAGCTTCTATAACTGCAATCCTAAATTGGATGCAAAAAAATCTTTAGCGAATATTAAATGTGCACGGAAATCTTAGTCTCTTACGTTTTAATAGAAAGAGAAACCCGACATTGTAAATAAATTTAGTTTGAAATTCAGATTCTTAATATTTTTTAGGCTTCAACCGATTCAAAATGCATTCATAGAATAATGAAGCATCCATATGCAACTAAACAAATAACATAAGAAATATGAACTAACCATAAATCGTTCCATTCAAACTCGAGTAAAAATGCAATTTCAATTGTATGAATAAAAGAAATAAATTGAATTTATTATATTATATGATTTCATGAAGTATTAATAATCATGTTTACATAAATTGAAGAGATTTCATAAGTCAAACGTACGATTTCAAAACAGTGGTTGAATTAATGAAATGGCAATGTATTATAAAGATAATTTATAGTTGTACATTATATCGAAATCACGATGCGATTTTTACAAAGAAAAGAACATTTCATTTCATTTAAGACTTTATGATGTATAATAGACAAATCTCATCACTCTCGAACGAACAAGGCAGACATCTTTCCAGTCCAACGACATTTTTTAAGAGGTGCAAAGGAAAGAACATTTATTTTAAACAATATGCCGTGTAATAAACCAATCTTTATAATATAACTTTCAAAATGTTGACAAATATATACATTGCGAAATAAAACATCAAAAGAAAAAAATATAAGAACTAATAAATTTAAACACGGAAGTATAACATTTCTTCTCGCGTGTATGTGAATAATAAAGAAAAAATCGTTTGCAGAATAATGATGTTATCAGAAGAAATGCTTTATCAGAACGGGAATATTCTGCACTTTACTTTGATATAAAAATTACGGTTCTCCAATGAGAATATATGTGCAGAAAATAGGCAAAAAAATGCCTCAATTTATTATTTAACTTTAAATACACGAAAAATTCGAATTTGAAAATAATTTTTACGACATTAGCTCCCACTCGTGGCAATCCATCACTGTGCCAAATTTGGTTCCGGTAAACGAAACGGTCTAAGCATGCCTAGAGATGAAAAAAACGAACATAATACATACACAGAAAATGAACTCTTTTATATACATGGTAAAGCAATTTTCGTTATTTTCCTCAAAGGAAAAAAAGTTTTTTTCAGAAAATCGATGTGTTGTAAATCGTTTGTTTGAGCAGATGGATTTGTTTACGCCTAAAAAAACGGATGATCAATTTTGAAGCACCTCTAACATTTGGCGATAAAGTCATTGTTATCTTCGGTTTTCATTGAAATTTCCATTTTTATTCTTTCTACGTATATAATTTTAAATAATTTATCAGGATTAAAATGCTTCATGCTTGTAATAATCCAATAGCAGAAAAAATTAAGTACATTGGCCTTAATAGGAAACTCCAGTTCTTAAATTGTGAATTAGAATTGTTAGAATGTCCGTTTGAAACGAGGATGAAAAATTCATTACTCATCATAGAATAATACGCTTCTTCTTCTGAATGAGATTTGACAGTCATTTTGAAGAGTAAAATACTGGTTTGAGCTTGACCCATTTCATTTTATTTTCCTTGTCAGTTTAAAACAGCTAGTTTGTTTCCGTAAATAAAAAAATATGGTATAAAAATTCCTTCTCCAGCTGTGTAGTAAGATGTTTATTTTAGCAATATTTATATAACTGTCCCAACATGACATCTATTTCAGAACTGGAAGCTGAGGTTCTGTTTAGAACAGTTCTAATTATTTCTTCTCTGTACTACATTTTCATCAAAATGACAGTTTTTCTCTAAGTTCCTGTTTATAGGAAAGTATTCCAATCAAGATTTAAATTATTTTTGTATTGCGTATTTTTGTTTGAACTATGATAATTTTCAGAAAGCGTTCATTCATTATAAATTTCCTTATATATTACAAATACAGTTTCTTCCCAAAATGTTGCCGAGCTTTTTCGGTTTCTGAAACATAAATAAAATAAAAAAAATAATTAAATAGATGCATTGAAAAAAATGTAAAAGTAAAGATAGAGTTGATAAAAAAAAATCATGCTGAAAAATCTACAGTATACTTATTTTACATTTTTTTGTATAGTTTTATTAAAAAGAATGTAAAATAATTGCTGTTACTTGTGAAACTTTCGTTTGGTTCCTAACAGATTAAGCTAGTGGCTCCCAAAGTGTGCACCGCGAGATAATATATAAATTTAATAAGTGCTAAAACTCTGAGAATTTTAATTCAATTCTTATTTGTGCGAAGTTGGGTTTTTGTCAGTTGCTGTCATAAAATCAAAGTATCGCGCGAAAATCAATGTGGGAAAAGGGGATGTAACGAATATTCGGCAACTATTCCGTTATTCGACCCTTTTGCCGAATATTCGGCAACTATTCCGTTATTCGGCTCCTTTTCCGAATATTCGGCAGGCCGAAATACATTCAGTATAATAATTTTTTAAATGTGCTTTTAAGTACACATTTAACAAAATTTGCAAATTGCTAAATTTGCGAACCTTAGAAATTTTCCGCATTTTTTTTCCATGAATTAAGTGGATACTCCATCCTACCTATTAGAAGTTCTTTATCAAAATAGGAATTTACTTCTAGTTATTTTAATTTATCCATTCAATTTTCTTCTGTGTTTGTCATTGTCATGTTCTGCAAGGGTGAATTTAATTTCTTTGAAGCAATCCCAAAATGACAAAGGTTTCTCATTTCTTATTATTGGAATTAAGATATTTAAAATATTACAAATAGACATAAAGGTATTAACATTTTTTTTAAAATAAAAATAATAAAGACTCAATTTTGTTTAATCTTAATTTTTTTCATTTAAAATTTGAAAAATATTTCATTTGCAATCAAAAGTGAAATAAATGCTTTCAAAAATTTGGTAATCGGTTGCCCAATATTCGGTATTAGACTGAAATTTGGCCGTTTATTCGGCCAAATCACTATCCGCTCCATTCCTAGTGGGAAAGGCAATGAGTGTATCTGTGTCCAGCTGAATTCCATTGTTTGAGAAAATGCGAGGTGATCAATACGCTCATCCAGCCCACGGTCATTATATTTATTAAACTGCTCAATACATTTTTATGTAGCGTAAAATGTGTTTTATTTATTTTTACCTAACCTACACAATAATTATTGATTATTTTGCAAAAAAGTACTCTTTGTTTTATTTAGAGAGCCGTAAAAAAATCTGGATTTAGAAAGGGCGCAGTGAATCGAAAAATATCTGGCAACCACAGATTAAGCTATGTCTTCACTGCCTATATTAATGGTGTTGATTTGTATGAAGTCGCAGTCATCAGATAAATTTAACTACGTATGTCATGTAACAATGAACTGCGCGCTGTCTTATGAAGTGCTGTGACTTCTTATCTTGCCAGAAAGATCTGCAGTGGATTCCAAAATAAAACTGGCATGGCTATTAACTGGCATTTTACTTGTGTCATACTGAACATGAATTAGCTCCATTCTGAATATATTGTTATGAACATGGAAGTTACTTCCTACAATGTTAGTCTTATGGTTGGGAAGAGAGTTTTACAGGGTAGGTATGGAATGACCAGCAACAATCAGGCCTAGACCCCTGACCTTGGCGAAGTACTTGGTGACCATTTTGGTGACTTGGCGACGAAATGTGGGACCTCAAAAATGCTGGAATTTTCTCGATATCTCTATTAGGGACCGAGATCTGGTTTTATCCAGATGATTCCATATGACGTCACGGCCTGTCGGGGAGACTATAAAAGGACCGTGCTAGGATCACAGGAGTAGTGTGAGTGTTGATCGACTGGGATCGTCTTTGGGAATCCGAACGTCTTTAGAATCTCTCTTTGGAGTTTTATCGGCTGTGCGAGCTAGTAAGATGTTAGACACCGAGAGGTATTGAAAGTGCTGTTGTTGTTTTCTTTAGTGAATTGCTGTCTGTTTGTGTTGCTAATCTGTGCAAGTGCTGTTTTTCCTATTACCTGAGTTTCGTGGTTTTCGGAATATTCGAGAATAAAGTGTTATTCTCCGTTACTTGCTTGTTGGGCTGTTTTCACCGCACACACACAGGGCGAATTTCGTAACAATATGCATGTGACTAAACAGGGCTTGATTTGAATTTGTTAAATTAACACTCCGTTTTGAAGCAGTATGAGCGCTTTTGGGTTGGACTCGAAAGTTAGCACAGTGATCAAGTAATAGGTATATACTAGGGATGTAACAAATAATGGATAACTATTCTGTATTCGCCCTATTCGGCCCTTTTTTGCCGAATACTAAGCAGATATTCGGCCGAATATACTCAGCACAATAATATTTTTAAATGTACTTTTAAATGCACATTTAACAAAGAATATTGCAGAATTACATATCGGTTGCATAGTGCATGGGTATATTTAATAAAGTTACATATAATTTATCAAAGCGAATGCTGAAATTATCATGCAAGAACAATAATTTTTTAGCCTTTTCAGGAGGATGTGCGTTCTGTTTGGTTTCATACGCATATAATACCAATTAGTAATGTAACGAATATTCAGCATTCGGCCCTTCCCCGAATATTCGGTCTGGCCGAATGCTGCACATATATTCCGCAGAATAAACTCAAGATAAAATGTTTTTTAAAAAAATGTTGTTTTAAATATATTAGTAATATAATAGCCCAGATCTGTCTCTCACTGGTCCGGTAACGCTGTCACGTGGTTTGGTTTGGCTGCGTGCCAAACAGACTCAGACGATCTGTCTACACCTATAAATAAACACGCCCCTTTGCTCTCCCTCATTAAGAAAAGCGCAAATCCGATATCTGTTATCTCGTCAAAGAACTCGGAGAGTTTTTATTTTTATTCATGCTGGATTGGAATAAATTTAAATAAAATGACTTCATCTGTTTCATTTCTTTTTGCCTCGGTAAGGTTATTTATGAAAACGAAAGTTCGTGGCAACTGATTCATGGCGTTTTTTATATATAAATTGAGCCGCATTAACAGTTTTATTTCTTTTTTATTATTTTCTTTCAGTATTTTATATTTGGTAATGCATTTTTTTCTGTTGGTGGATTTTGCCATATTTTTACTCGGACGAAGCGAAAGTAATTGTTAAAAGTAATTAAATTAAGTTTAGTGCCAATTGATTCATCAGTTCTGTTTTTCATGTTCTTTTTAAAATTTCTTAAGCAGTCTGCCAATGTAAATGATATTTTCTACTATAACTTTCGTTACTAAATCTGTGAAAATGGGATATGAGATATTTTTGGAGGGCTAAAAGCCCGTCTTAGACGGGCACAAATCTTCTAGTTTAATAAAGAATATTGCAGAATTACATGCCGGTACATTTATTATTAAAAAATCTCATATTTATCCAATTTTAAGTTGCATAGTACATAAGTGTGTATATCATTTATAGAAGTCTGATCAATATGGTTTCATATATATTACCAGCTTCAGAAAATAAACGGTCACTATATAATCCTTGTTGGTGCTGAAAGACATTTTCTTGCTAAATTTGAGAATCTTGGGAAATTTTTCTGCATTTTTTTTCCATCAATGAAGTGGACACTCCATCCTACCTCTTGGAAGTTCTTTAACAAAATAGGTATTTATTTTTAGTAATTTTAATTTATCCATCCAATTATTTTCTGTGTTTGTCATTGTTATGTTCTGCAATGATGGCTCTTTTATTTCTTTGAAGAAGTCCCAAAATAAAAAGGGTTCTCATTTCTTATTATTGGAATTAATGTATTGAAAATATTACATATATACATGTAATAATCTCACTTAATTTTATTTCAAATTCTAATATTATATATTTAAAAGTCTTAATGTATTGCAAAATCACTTTTCTTAAACTCCAGTTTCGTTCTATTTCCTGCGCTGGAGGTATATTAAGTCTCTCATTTTGGCATATTTATTACTAAAAGAATATTTTAATCGTTTCCACGCGCGCACAAATCGCGAAATCAGCGACCCCTTGACGCCATGCATCTTCCCTAAAACGATTACGTAATTTATTAAAAATAGCCAATATTCCCTTCACTTTGATCACGTGTTATATTGTTCTTCCCTTATCTGAGAGAATCGGGGATTTTCTGTGCACTTTTACTTAAAACTTCAACTAAGATGTTGGTATGTCAGGCCACTCTCCAAAATATTTTTATAATAAAGCAAATTGGTTAACAACTCGGCTGTTTTATGACTGCAACAACGAAAACATTTTATACATACAAGCATTAACATTTTTTAAAAATATACAAATAATAGAAAAATCAATTTTATTTAATCTTGATTTTTTTATTTAAAATTTGAAAAATATTTCATTTACAATCAGAAGTAAAATGTTTTTTAAAATTTGGTGTTCGGCCTGAAATTTGGCCGAATATTCGGTTATTCAGCTAAATCACTATTCGTTACATCTCTAGTATATACAACATCTGGCAAAGGAGGGGGCGAACTTTTTTGCGGGAAATATTAAATTTGTATTTCCTTTTAATTTCCTAAAACGAGGAATTGCAAAAACGCAATAGTTTCCGGGAAAGCTAGCTAATTTTGTACCTAAATCTTTGAATTTTGTTGTCTACCCCTTATACTACCATGTACTTCAGTTGTCTATAAATGTTTTGTCCCTCCGCTCACTTATATCTTCCAATCGCCCTACTGACACCTGAGGTGGCACCACACTCTCTAAACTTCTATGCTAATCCCCTTGGTCTATGAAAGTCGAATTGTGTACCGAACTGCACAGGCTACTGATCATGGTTGCAACTGGAAAATTAATTTGAATTATATTTCAAATTGAAGCTGAAGTCATAATTTTTTTGATTATTTGTGAAAGGTAAAATGGATGTCAAAAAAGATGCCGCAAGAACTTTTCAAGGGGATTCGATCCACATTTATGTTGCATGTATAGTATGTTCTCGGATTCCGAAACCCTTCGCGCATGCGCCAGTCGGAGTTATTTTCATCAAAATAGGGGAAAAGTGAAGAATGGAAAGAGAGATTTTTACATTGTACTAAAGCGTGATCTTATAAAGAATTCCCGAAATGAGCTCATCTGACTCATTGCCTGACACCCCTTTTTGGTGCAAATTCGTCCAAAAGTGCTAGTCTCGGGATATTAAAACAAACAATAGATGAAACACCGTGAAAGGAATATCTTGCTATAAAGTTGTTAATTTATTAAAAGTGTAACTTGAAAAATATTTTGCATACCAAAATTGGAAGGGCCATATTAATATAATATAATCTGAAATTTTATTGTTTCATAATAAGGATTAAGAGAAAAGGAAAAAGAGGGAAAATGGGATACTAAATAATGGAATTGTGAATTTACATAAGGGGTAACGTACAGTTAGGGATTAGATGGCTTGCTCAATTACGTTTACAAGTGACTTTGAGATGACGTAAATTGAATACATTCAGTGGTGTAGTCGCAAAATAAGTAGTGCCGAGACGCTCTAAAAATAGTGATGGGGCGCTCTAACCTGGGAGACAAAATCGCGCTCTTAACGTTTTCACATTTTTTTTTTTATTTATTTCTCGAAACAAAAAGTAATGCCGTAACAGCGTTCCGTCTCCACTACACCCCTGAACACATTACTCTGATTACCACTGTCAGTTTTCTCAGCAAAAGCGAATGCGTTGTAGTACTTTCGGTTACAGTACAATATTTTAAAATTTTCTAAACTTGATTATCAATTAATTGATATAATCCATATGGTTATAAATCTTAGAAAAAAATTTATTACGAAATTCCTTAATATTTATAATAATAAATTATAAAATATATTAAAGACTAAAAAGAAGAAAATAATAAAGATAAAAAGTTTTAAAAACACGCTTTTATTAATGCACTAAAAAGCAGAAAATGATTTTTTATGAAACAAATCAACGTTAAAAAAGGAAGAAAATAATAAAGATAAGAAGTTTTAAAAACGCACTTTTATTAATGCACTAAAAAGCAGAAAACGATTTTTTATGAAACAAATCAACCTTAAAAGAAGAAGAAAATAATAAAGATAAAAAGTTTTAAATAGCACTTTTATTAATACACTAAAAAGTAGAAAACAATTCTTTTCTGAAACAAATCAATGTTAAAAAAGAAGAAAATAATAAAGATAGGAGTTTTAAAACACGTTTTTATTAATACACTAAAAAGTAGAAAACGATTTTTTTCTGAAACAAATCAATGTTAAAAAAGAAGAAAGTAATAAAGATAAGGAGTTTTAAAACACGTTTTTATTAATGCACTAAAAAGTAGAAAACGATTTTTTAAGAAAAAAATGAAACGTTAAAAAAAAGATTCTTAAAACTGTGAGGCACTGAAAATAATGCTACAAGAATATTAAGCCGCAATGAGTATCATTTGAAGGAAAATTCCTACGTATTAATTAAAATTGAAATTTATTTAAATAAAAAATTAAAATTTCAATTTACTCAGAGTTTTTCTATCAGACTCTCACGCTTCAATGAATTTAGTTTGACTCCCCAGTTTTAATTTGTATGTATCAAAAATATAACCTAAATATCGCCTAACAGTTAATTCGATTCAGAAATTTCAATTTAAAATCATTTCGTTGATTGTCCTTAATTCAAAATAACTAATATGAAATACAATATAATGAATTCAAACAACCTGCAATTTTATAATATCATAGATTTAACTGAATTATTACTACTAATTGGACATTTTTGAACTAGAAGGTTAGTATCCTATGTTGGATAGCGTCAATTATTTTTCTTTTAAATTTTATTTATGAATTGAATATAATTTTTTACTTACTTGTTTTAAGAACTGATATGATCTTATAAAAAATATTTAAGCTTACAAATAATTTCATTATCAAACAGCTTTGTTTTAAAAAAATTTATTTCTTTTTTCAAAGCTTAATGCTTCATTTATTTGTTTTATGTTTCTAAATATAAATCCTTTCTTTAAGCGACAACTATTTTTTCCCCATTAAGTTAATCCATATTCGAAGTTGCGAAAACGTGCCGTGATGAAATTCTTCTGGGTTTTTTTCCCCTTCTAATTAATTCCTACTTATCTCCTTGACAGTTTTTTTTCCTGAATTGACAAATCCTATGAAAGGTATTGATTACAGAATGTTCGAGAGGCCTTTGTATTATGTAACTTTAATGATACAAACCGTTTTTTTTCTCAAGTTCATTGAACGTCCAGCTTTATGTTGAAAAGGAACGAATCTGTGTCACTCGTCCTCTAGGTCTGCAAAAAACTTGCAGTTATTGCAAAACCTTATTTATTCGTTTATTCTGTAACATTTTCGGACTCTTCCTTACTGAAAACTTATGATCTTAAGAATCTACGTGTTAAAGCATTTGTTTGTCACCTTTTGTAATCACAATTAAAAACGAAATCCTTTTGTCATTCCACTAGGGATGGGAAAACCGAACCGGTTGAAACCGAAAACCTGTTTTTTTTTTCCCCCTCTGTTTAAACTTTTTTTTTTTTTTTCTAAATCCAAAAACCTGATCGAAAGATAGGCTGTATTTTAAGTTCGACTAGACTAAAATTTACGAATCTTTGAATTTCATCTTAGGCCGATCACCGACACCCGTTTCCTCGAGGCGTTTGTTGGTTGGCGGATTACTGAAAGAGTCCTAATGAACAGATAAATATTGACCAATGGATTTATTTCCTGCAAAAACAATACAAATAAAAAAATTTGTCTGAAACCGGCGCCTGTTTTTTTATAGCCAAAAATATTTTTCTTTAGTCGGAAGTTCTGTGGCGTCCGAAAGATTAGTATCTGCGTTGAATGATGTTGGTTCCGATGAGAGGTGCCGACTCACGGATCAACTCATTGCTGAAAGAATCTTTATGAGCAGATTAGATGATAAATATTGGCCAACGAATTAAATTCTTGCGAAAACGATGTTCATAAAAATTTTTGTCTATAATACTTACTTATTACAATAATTACTCATTTATTATTATTACATATTGTATTAATTACTTATTTACAATCATTACTTATTACATTAATTAATTATTACATTGATACTTACTTATTGTATATTATTAATAATAAAAAATTCTGAACGCTGTTTTTAAAAAAAAAAACAGAAAACTGGTTATTTCGAGCGGTTTAAACCGCCAGGTTAAACCGGAAGTGAAAGCAACAAGTTAATATTATTATTAGGTTATTACATTAATTAATTATTATATTAATATTTACTTATTGTACATTATTAATAATAAAAATTCTGTCCACAAAAAAAACAGCGTTTGTGGACAGAATTAAAAAAAAACCCAGAAAACCGATTATTTTCAGCGGTTTAAACCACCAGGTTAAACCGGAAGTGAAAGAAACAGGTTAATATTATTATTAGGTTATTACATTAATTAATTATTGTATTAATACTTACTTATTGTACATTATTAATAATAAAAATTCTGTCCACAAACGCTGTTTTTTTTTTTTAAAAAAAAAACAGCGTTTGTGGAGAGAATTTAAAGAAAACAAAACAGAAAACCGATTATTTTGAGCGGTTTAAACCGCCAGGTTAAACCGGAAGTGAAAGAATCCGGTTTTTTTTTGGGGGGGGAGGGAACCGCCCGTTCTACTCAGCAGCATCACGGCGCGGCGAGTGGAAATCAGCAAAAGTATTCTCCCCTCGACTTTCTTATATGCTTTACAAAATACAGTAAATACGGTGCGTTTTGTGTTTAACTTCGTCGTAGAGTGAAACAAACTGAGTATGTATTTTGGACAATTTCCCTTTGGCATTTGGGTCCAAAATTTCTTATGGATCTTCAATTTTGGCTGCATAACCACATGCCGAATTTCATTCGTCTAGCCTGTTGTGTTTTTGAGTTATAAAATTCACATTCGCATAAATAGACAAATCGATAAACAGTCGACTCTATGATAGATTTTTTTCAAAAGTTGACTCGGATCTTTAATTCTGGTCATATAATGCCATATTCCATCCGTGTAGTTCGCTACGTTTTATAATTCGTCGCTTAGCAAGCAACACCTCCTACCTCAATTTTTTTGAAAATTTCAAAGAGGAAGGAAATACTCATTTTTCACAACCAATAAAGGATATTTCTGAATTTTTTTAACATCGGATATAAACATAAGACCGCATGTTCCTATCTAAAATGTCCCTCCTTATAATATTTTGAAAAATTCCTTATTGGTTGCAAAAAATTGAATATTTTCTTCCTCTTTGAAATAGCAAAAAATTGAGATAAGTGGCGTTGCTTGTTAAGCGACGAATTGTTTAGTTCACATACACATGGATGGACAATAAAACAGATTTCCAATTGACGGATTTCGCTCCAAAATTTGATATAGATCTTCAGACTCCATGCTCTATTATAAAAGTAGGGTAGACCGGGGCTAGTTGGCCATAGGGGCACGTTGGGCCAGTCGCGATATTTTTAATACTTTTCGGTATTTAATGCTGCCATTCCAGATAAGTGTTTTATCAAGCCTTCCTTCTTCCACATCAACGTCATTGAAGAAGTAGCATTCATTAAAGAACCAGCCAGAATTTTCTAATTTTTGCTAAGCTGAGTAAATTTCCTCACTTATGAATAATCTTTTTTTCTTTGCTTATAAATTATAATTTCCATTTTTACAATAATATTCAGAAAGATCATTCTCAGTGGCGAATCCAGGGGGGGCTATCGGGCTACAGGCCCCCCCTAGAGCTAAGTCAGAATTCTTGATTTTATTTAAAATCACTATAACTGTTTGTTCTTAATTTCTCTTTTTTAAAAAAATAATAGAAACGTGACAATATTGCTCTCTGGCTTGACAGGTTCGAAAATTTTCCTATTTTTCTAGTCATTCCACTTGTACCTGTAGCGTTGACGAGGTCGAAGACATTTTTTGTCTAGTTTTTTCATTGTATTTTTTAATAAATTATCGAAAGTATTGTATTGTTTTTTTATGATTCTTATTGTCAGGCGAGTAAAGTCTATAAAGTTAAAGTGTTTTGGTTTACATAAGCCGTGAAGTTTGACATTCGTCATGGCGATACAAAATTTTTAATGACCTCAGCGGGGCCCGCCCCCGGACCGAATCCTGAATTCGCCACTGATCATTCTTCATTGCTACTTTAGGATTTGTTTGCTTATCGAAATGCTTTCAGAATAAATCCCTACACTCATGAGAAACAAAAATGGCGATATGTGCTAGTTGTGCCATTTCGCATGGGGCACGTTGGCCCGCACTGCTTTACAGGGTTTATCAGGATGTGCGTTATAGAAATATCTCTGAACAGGGGTGGCGCCAGAGGGGGGACCGGGGGGCCAGGGCCCCTCGTCGGGGAAAAATTTTGTATCTCGTCGGGGAGAATTTTTGTACGGGGTATTCAACTGTTGATGATAAATAATAATCTGGTGAAAATTTGAGACACCATTTTCATTACACTCGCCCCCCCCCCCTGTCGGGCAAATCGCCCCCCCCCCGTCGGACAAACTCTAGCGCCATTCCTGTCTCTGAGTATGTGGGATGGAATGGCACTAGATTTATTATGCAAGATACTTGTTATGAAAAACCATGCGGACTCAATTTTGATTATAATTACACAATATTATTTAACGATGACCATAATATCTGTATCTCAGTTTCTATTGAAAAGATATGCACAAAAGTTGTATATAATACACATAATGTGGATAATAACACAAATACGTTACTTAAATTAATCAAGTATAATAATATAGAAGAATGTTTTGTAAAAGTCGCTTCATGTTAATAATGGCTCAACTTACCCCGCAGTCGGGGCAAGTTGGGCCAAGCGACTTGGTGTCAGTTTGAGGTTTTAAATTAATAGTGGTAGTTAATATATTCAAATTTTACTATGGTGAATTATTTCTGAAGGTTTACTAATAGTTCAGCTTTAAAAAAATTTAAATTGCCTTTTTTTTTAAATTTTAGAAGAAAAAATGGCCCAACTAGCCCCTGTCTACCCCAACTATTGTAAAGTGTTTCTGTATATCTGACCCACCCTTAAAGTTTGTTCCATTATTTTAGAATAACCTTGTAGATGGCAATTCTGTCCATCTACATGCTTTTAGCGCTGCTTATAACTGTTTTGTTCCCTTACGTCATTTTCCCATTCGCCAATAACATAAGTAATTCTGTGCGCCTTTCACGTGTATAGAAATTGTCTCATGTAGTTGAGTACTTCAAGTAACGCAATCAAAAACTAAAAAGTTGTAGTAATTTTTCCCATTTCACTTTTATTACGGAATTATCTCGAATAGAGAACTTCATTTTATCACTTACTATAAACTTTATTTCTTTAAAAGTATAGAAAGCTCATACACATTCTTGACTTCCAGAATGTGAACGCAAACAAAATGAAGTTCATTCTTGCGAACTGACGCAGAATGCTAAAACAGTCCGTCGATGAAATTTCATCCTCCAGAAATAAATTCGTAAATAGATCACGGTTCAAACGATTTCTAGGAATTTAGTTTAAAAATGATTTATTGTGGGAAACAGACTTGGGTTTTCATAATACTTAGCAGAATAGTATGTCATAAATTCTCTTGTCAGCTTAACCGATTCATCATTGCTTTTCTTAAATGTTTACAATATTTTAGATGAACCACGTGGAAAAGACATTTAAAGTTATTATATTTTGCAATATAATAAATTCTGTTGATGGCGGCAGACATTTTTGGCTGGAAAATAATCTCTTTCCATCGAAATTAATTCACGTGACTTCACAAACACATGACAAACGTAACGCATGACAGTTAAAACCTTACTGTCCGTTGTCTTAAGTTGAGCGGTGACGCCACGTCTTTTTAACTCCTGAAAGATTAATAGTGGATTCAAAAATTACGATGCCGCGGCTGATTCGATATGATTCTGATTTGATTCGGTTGGATTTTTAAAAATATGTGTCTGTTTCCTAACATGGTGGCAATCAAAATTTTTAAATTTTAAGATAAAAATCAAAAATATGTAACTCTAACTTGAATTAATTGACTCCGTTGGAGTTTTAAAACTCTGTTTCTTAGCCTAGCATGACAAGCAAATTTTTTAGACAAAAATAAAAAAATATGTAACCTTAACGCAAAATATGTTTTCCCATTACACTGGGGAACGAAAAGAAACTTTTTTTCATTTGCCAAGAAAATTTTAATGGTTTTTGGGTATCTTGAGTCTACTGATTTCGAAATTAATTTTATTTCTGCCGAATTGACTCTAGTTTTTGAGATAATGCATATTGTCAACTTTTCATTCATGTCTGCAATAGGGTGGGTCGAAAAAATTCAATTTTTTTTCGTTTTAAAATACCGAGGGAAAATTTGCGAAATGGTGAGAAATAAAACGAGGGAAGAGATAAATCAAATTGATTGATATCTACCGCCTCGAATGGACCTGAAAAGTCCTGAATAGCTATTATTCCCTTCACTTTGATCACGTGTCTAAAATGCCACGTGTGTTAAATCCCTACCTGAGAAAAAGCAGGGATTTTCTGTTCTCTTTTGGCTTGAAAACTTGAATCAAGATGTACATTGTACGTACATTCCGTCACTCTCCCATAATAAAGGAAAATTAGTTAATAACTCGGCCTGTTTTTTTATTTAACGACTACAACAAAGAAAACATTTCGTATATATACCTACATACATACATATATATATATATATATATATATACTAGCTGATATGCCCGGCGTTGCTCGGGGTAAAAATATGTTCAAGA
>BGPR01003031.1:141418-151695 GCA_013235015.1 Araneus ventricosus | reverse complement strand
AATGGTTTCGAATAATTGTACGACAAAAATAGATAGACCATCGGAAAGAGCACGCGATTTCCGTTCTAATGAAGTTAGTTTTGAATTTCTATCTTAAATTACTGAATTTTGAGAATTTTTTAAAAATCAGTCAGTTTTGCACCTAAATGTTGGTTTTGTTTTTAAATTTGTTGCATCCGACTTTCTAATAACACTATTATTTTCAATTTTTTTCAGCTTATAACTGCAACGGTTCTGTCGGATTTAAAACGAGAATGGTTAAAATATCTTTTTTTAGTTTTTTTAAAATTAATTTTTTCCTGGTAGTTGAACGATATGTTTCCGCTAGCGAAGCTTCCGCCCACGACAGTCTCCGGAACGTTGCGGGCAATTTCATTGGCTGAAGGGCCAGGGTGACGTCATTACTTTGGCGTTCTGCGAGGAGATGATGCATTTACTCCATGACTTCGATTATTATTTTTAAGCGTATCTTAACTTATTTCTTTGGCTTTCATACTTTGCTCGCGGTGTAATAAATATCACATTGTAATTTTTTAACATTATTTGGATTTAACGGTACTCGGTCGAGAGGAAAAGGAGGCGAACCAACTCAATAATATATATATATTTCTGTTTTGATTTAGTTTTTAAAACTTTCATTTATGCAATTGTATGTGGGCTTTTTTTTTTATTTTGTTGAAATCCCGATCCCACGGGCAACGCCGTGCGCGTACTGCTAGTGTTTAATATTACAGAATTTTATCAAGGAACCTTTTTCTGAAATAAAGCTCAGAGTATTGTCAGTTGGTAATAAACTGTTTTTTTAAACCATAAACTTAGAAAAAAAGGAATTTTTAAAGTATTGTTTCCATGTTTTATTCAAGAAATGAAAGTCAAAAAAATTTTAAATCAATTTTTAAAAAATCGAGCTGTTAAGGGTTAAAGAAATTTTGCTACTTTTCCTTCATAAGGCTGTGCTTTGAAGCGACACATAAATTAGTTGTATTAACTCCGATGCGCATTGCTACTCAGGTTGAATAAAAATGTTTTGCACATTTTTAGTTTCTTCTTTTATTCACATGAAGGTTGCCATTCCTTCCCGTGAAAATATTAAATGCAATCATTTGTGTGAAATTTATTGCATCTACAATTAAATATAGTTTCGTTTTTTAAAAAAAGGAAGGAAATTACAATATCAAATTTTTTTTCTTTTAAATAAAAGCTTCCACTATTACCATCGGAAAATATCTAAGTCACAAAAACAAAAAACAACAGAGCAAAACCGTCGGTGAAAAAGGTAATTTTGGAAAGCATTTTTGGGACTCATGAATTTCTATCAAGAAAGTTGGGTTAAATAAAATATAGATACTACTACGTTCTGTCCGCCAAAAGAAGTCTGCTCGCCAAGTTGTCTCGTTGACTGCGGTAGATAGCAACTAGTTAAGTTAGGGAAGATCCATTTAAAATATGATCAGTCAGGGCAACTAGTTAAGTTAGGGAAGATCCATTTAAAATATGATCAGTCCGACGGAAGTCGGATTTTATTTTATTCTTGGTGCCACTTTGCGACAGTAAACCAGCGGGAGTGTTCTCCCCTAAACTTTCTCGTATACTTCTCCCAAAAGGTGCCGTTTCTCCTTCCCCCGCGTGGCTAAAAATATTCGAACCTACTGTTATCCAGAATCCAATGACTATCAGAAGGTTTTTCATTATATTGATTGAAAAATATCGAAGTAAAGAATTCAAAGAGATGCGTACCGATTAAAACGCATTTATCGCAAACTGCTAGGTTTCACTCTTGCCGTCTCAAGGACAAACTGACGTAATTCGCTCCTTTCGGGAGCACAGACGATTGCTACTGTACGCATGCGCGTGGAGATGGCGGATTGGTTTCAATGGTAAATTATACAGGCCGACAGACAGTCAACCCTTTGAGGTATTTGGCCCAAAATTTCATACGGACCTACATTCATGACGATAAAACTGTGTACCAAATTTTATCCATCTAGCTATTCAAGTTTTTGAGTTATAGTGTTCACATGACTTCGGACATACAGACAGACAGACTTCCCGTTGACGGATTTTGTCCAAAATTTGATAGAAACGTACAAATTATGTTTAAAGACCACATACCAAATTTCATCCCCGTAGCTGTCATAGTTTTCGAGCTATCGTGTTCACAGACACACAGACAGACATAATTCCAAAATTGTGTTTTTCAGACTCAGGTAGGTATAAAACATGGAGATTCGTCAAAATCTCGAGTTCGAATTTTTTGACGATTACAATACTTTCTGTATACTTCGTATACGAGAAAGTAAAAAGAGTACGTCATTCGTCAACTTCTACCTACTCGAATTGGATTCCTCCAACGATAATCTGTTCCTATAGCGACCGCCGTCAACGAGATAACTTGGCGAGCTGAGTTCTCGTTGCGGACAGACAGTAAAGTAATTTTAATGGTATATTATAAGCGTCATATTTATTTGGAAATATAAGAGAGAGTTAAGAGTAAAACAAAGTGTTTTTTTTTTCATTTGCGTTGAAATTTGGTGGAATGCTGATCGATTTTCACATTCAGCTGGAATGTGACTCAGTGATCTGATATGTGTCCATACCACATCACCGAATTTTCAATATGGAAATGTCAATGAACGTTACAGAAAAAGGCACAATTAATTTTTTAAATTAATTGTGCAAATTAATTGTGCCTGCAACAACAATATCTATATAAAGGAGAAATTCACTCACTGACTCAACACGGAATTCCCCAAACCACTGGGACTAGGAACTTGAAATTAGGTAAGCAGTTGCTTCTTGTGTAGTAGGTGCTTACTAAAAAGGGATTTTTTGAATTTTAATTAATTAAAAATTACCCAAAATTATAACGTTTTTCCGTAATAACTTCGGAGCATATTATGGTACAAAAATCATTTTAAGATCATATTCAAGTTAAAAACATTTAGCTTTACAATGGTACCAATTTCATTTCCATGCGACATTCTGTTTAATTTTGATTAATTATAGAAAATATTTTCAAACAATGTTTTTATTGTTATCGTCTGCAGCTATTTTTGAGCATGCGCGCAGAGCTCCTTCACCGATCTTAAAAAAATTAATAAAGCAAATTTCGTATCATTCTTTAAAAATTATTAATGACTTTTGAAAAAAATTAAAAATCGTTTGCTTCACTCGATGTTTCCATTTTAATTAAAAATTTCAATGACAAATACGATTTTGTTGATTAAATATTTCATATAAAAGTATATTTTACATTAAAACTATAAAGACATGTGAAAATATTTTACCCCGAACAACAAGGTACCAATAATTTATTACCATGCGGAAGCATCAGCTAGTATATAAAAGGAATACGTACGATGAATTAAATTCTGCAAGTTTCTTATAAAGAATAGGGAAAAAACAAAACAATCGGAACTTCCATGAAAAAAAATAAACGTTAAATTCATATAATTTTTAATTTTGTTGCATTTGGGACATATTGAAAAATCTTGTTACAGATCTTTTAAATATGTCCCAAAACCTTACTTTCAAATCTTAGAATTATCTTTTATGAAAATGTAGGAAAACTGTATTTTGGGATGTCACGTGAGAATGTTCTTATCGGGAATAATGAAAATTACAACTAAATGCTTAAAAAGATTAAAAAGGCAATTTTTTATTGAGATAAAACTAACAAAAGCAAGGAAATAGTGCATTACTTTTTGAAAGCAAAATACCAGCTGATGTTTAAATACCCACATGCAGAACACCTGCGAAGATATCATTTGTCAAGGCACCTGTTTGTCACCAATAACAATAGAGGTTTTAAATTAAGGTTTTTATTCGAAAAAAATATAATAAATCCTTGGAAGCCGAAAACGTATTATACTTTTTCATCGTCGTCAAATATTTTTAAATTGAAGGAAGAGAGAAAAAAAGAATTCCATTTAGAATATTCAGAATAAGAACTTATATCGCTCTAAAGCTCTTACGGTCTCAGTTAAAGCGTTCTTTATTGTTCAGAATTAAGTTCGAAGCGTAAAGCTGAGAAAATCTCAAATTGCGAATTTTTCTAACAAAAGATTTTGATTCGAAGCATTTTTTTTTTCATTGTCAAAAAGTCTTAAAACGTGGTGAGATAATTTAAAAGCAATCTATTAGTTGAAATGCACAAAAAAAGTCGTTTGTTTTTAAATGGCATTTAAAATTACCTTTCGTAAGGAACAAAATGAGAAACATAAATATTTTCTCAGATCGTAGTAAATTTTGAAATAAAAATAAATCGAATTTTAATATGTGCAGTAAAGTATACACGAATGCAACAAATTGAAGATTTTGTAAGAAAAGTCACAGTTCACGTTATTTTATTATGAAAGGAGAAATTAGAATTTTACGAAAGTAAGATGTATATCTTTTGTGATTAATTTCTTGAAGGATTTAAGTGCTTATGTTTATATTGCATAAGGAGCATAAAAAGTTTTTCGCACAAGAATTTTCAGTTATCATTGAAATACTTCAAAATTACGTTGTCAAAAAACAACAGGGAAAAGATAATTTTGGAACTTTGAAAAACCGTCAATGGGAAAGATAATTTTGGATACTTTTAGAGTATTTCTATAGACGCCTGCTGCAAGCGTTTGATTTCATAACACACAGACATTATTTTTAAGTTATAAGTAACCTTGTTGAGAAATATACGAGGAAGTCGACGGTAGAATACTGATCATTCTCAGACAAGGAAAGCTTCCGCGCTATTGCGCATGCGCCAGGCAGAGTTGAATTCACCAAAATGGGTATGAAGTGAGAAATGGAGAGGGGGAGATGTTTACATTTTACTTAGCAGTATATAGGAATATTTTATTTTCATCTATCGATTTGCTGAAAAGACAGCTAGAAAAAATACTCCTAATCGGACGAAGATCATGATCTAACAAAGAACTCCGGAAAATTGCTCATCTTACAGATTGCCTGTCACCCCTTCTCGTAGTAAAATCGTCCAAAAGTGGTAGACTCGGGTTTTTGAAACGAACACTACTGATCGTTATCGTTTCAAAATCCCGAGACTAGCACTTTTGGGCGATTTTACTACGGAAAGGGGTGACAGGCAATGAGTAGATGAGCAATTTTCTAGAGTTCTTTGTTAGATGACGCTAAGTAAAATGTAAACATCTCCCTCTTCGTTTTTCACTTTTCCACTATTTCGGTGAAAATAACTCCGACTGGCGCATGCGCAAAAGCTCGGAGAGTTTCGGGATCCGAAAACATACGATACTTCAATATTTTTTTCACCGCAAAACACAAATAACAACTTTAAAAATCATCCTTTTCTCTGTTTCAATATTAGTTTCGTTTTAAAAGGTAATCACACACATTCGTTTCAAAAGATAATCAACATTTGGCCTTTAAGAATAATGTCAAACATCGATTTTCCTGTAACAGATAAACAGATTATTTCTTTGTAGGCTTAGACTCCAAACTGTGCGGTTTGAACATAAAAAAGTATGACCTGTCTGGTGTCGGGACACAACCACCTGCTCGCAGTTCCGCGAAATGATTCGCTGCAATCAATCATGATTTTGAAAATAAAGTAGACCAAGTAAGTCCATTCTTTACATTTAAATAAAAAATGCTACAAAGAATTAAAATGAATATAAATTATACATAAAAAGGTTCACTATTATTAAAAACTATGTATTTGCCGACTTGTCTCGTTTGTTGTTAGTTTTCCCACATTATATATGCAGGAAGCAACCATTTATATCATTTTTTATATTGCTTCATGAAATTCAGATCATTTTATATGCATATTAAATAAGTTAATTATGAATGCATCATTCCATTGATTAGTTTACGGATTATTTGCTATGCATGATTTGATTTTCGCATTTCTCATTCTGAAGATGATTTTTTTACAAAATCACAAAAATACTTGAACCCATCAAGTGTCAAAACTCTATTATTTCACTTTTTCAAAAAAAAGCATTAATACGATAATACGAAATAAATATAAAAGATAACACTGTTTTGAAATTTTTATTAGAATTAATTCATTGATTTTTAATTTAAAAAATTATTTTAGTTGAGTTTGTAACTTTTATAGCAGTCAGGTCAACATTTAAGTGCAACAATCAAAGCTAAAAGTTCCACTGCTTAGTTAGAAATAAATAATCGCAAAAAAACGACGTACGTAAATAATGGGTTAAAATAAATATGATTTAACTTTTCTTGATTTATTTTTACAATTCCCCATTTAATATAGTTAAACATGTATATAACGTAAAAAAAATTATTTTTGGAACTTGCTAACTGTTTGATTTTCTATCTATATAATATCATTTCCATTTCTTATAAAAATCCTTTTGGATTTATTGATATTTTTCATGAACCGATGACAGAAATTTTATGATATAATTTTTATATTATAAATGACAGTTAATGAACACTAAAAATCTTTTATCGATTTAAATTTTATTTTGTGAACACTAAAACACGGGTCTAATCATTCCTTCAGAAAAATTGGGAATGTGCTCCTCTCGACTTTCTCGTAGCGGAATTTTAGTTTTGTTTGTTAGATTCATAACAAAACACCCCATCCTAGCCACGCTGCCGTGCGGTGAATCCGAACGACCGGCCGTCGTGACCTTAAAAAGCGGGCACTGCAGCTCAGTTTTAGTCAGACATTCACAGCCAAGTTAAATAACTAATTAAATTTATTCTGATATTTACATCTACAGTAAACTCACAAAAATAGGAGAAAAACTCCTTGGTTAAAATAATTAGCAACACAAAGAAAAAGCCGGCGGGGCGTCTCATCCACTGACAAGAGAAAAAACAGCGAGTATCGCTGAAAATGTCCGGTTCGGACCTCGGAGTCAACCAACCAGTTTGGCTCTCAGAGTGATGTATCTGTCTCCTTGTTCAGTTCCCACCTTATATATCGGCAGTGAAGAATCCAGCCCATTGGGTTCCCACGGGAACACACTTGTCTGGACAGAAAAAAACCACCTGTTCATTTGCAGGTGCCTTTTTCAGGAATGTTGCAACATTCCGTGCAAGAGGCAGGAAGGAAGACACCTAAAAGCATAGCACCGAGCCTTGTGATGAATGGCAGTAGCCCGTCAGCTGAGGGGTGAGGCTGGATCAGTTGCAGGTGTTCAAGTAAATCTGAAAGTGACCGGTGCCTTTGGGAATGTAACACAAAGTTATCACAAATCTGGAAATCCCAAATACAAGGTTGGTCCGGGGGTAGTTCGTCACTCTCCCTCCCTTTTACGGGGGTATCGCCCGTCTTCGGAGATGGGCCCTGCGAGCCACACTACCATTATTGTACCCACGTCCAGGAGTGAGAACCCGCTTACTTATCCGGCTACTTCTAATCTACGTACTCGTGGTGCCTCCTGGTGGGAAAGTTTTGTTTGGTTAGGTTAACGTCCCGTTTTGAAGTTGCACGAGGGATGGTTTGGAACAAACCTCGTAATTTTGACCATGTTCAGATGCCGAAGACGACGCCTGCGCCGTTTTCCTTTCTCCAGGCGTTCACACCACACCCGTAGGAAGACGTGTATCCGGCCCGTATACGCGGCAGATCATTAATCGATTCAAGTCTTGAATCCACGACCCTTTGGCCCCGAAGCCGAGTGTCTGCCACGAAACCACCACAGCCCCTCTCGTAAACTTCACACCACACCAGTAAGAGGATGTTTGGCCCGTGGCAGATTTAACGCGCATCAGTCGTACCTGCATGGTGGTTTTTCGGTGGAATCGGGTTTGAAAGCTGCAAATTTCCGGCCTGGAAGCCTTGGTGGCCTTCGGATTTAACGATTTTTAAAGCCTCAGAAATCATCAAATCTCTAAATGGATCTTCTTTTTCTTCGGCGATTACAATACTTTCTTTTTATAAACTTCATCTACGATTCTCTATGCACACGTCATCTATAAGAAACAAAAATTTTATAAAATGCATCTATTACAGTTAATGGAGCAATATTCACTGTGTCCTTTCCTAGATAATGCACGGAGAAAACCCTGCCCAGCCTTGGCATACGGTTAAGACTGGAAGACCGGCCGTCGAGACAAAAGGGCACTGTGGCCGAACGCGTAATTGCCCCCATTACAGATATTCTGGTCCTTCATCGGAGGTGGGCCAGAAGAGCCACACCACCATTAATGTATCCCACCGGGAAGCGAGACCCTTCTTACTTACCCGGAGGCTTCTCATCCTCAGAAGCGGTCCGAGGTAGATTTACCAACCGGGCAAGGCAACAATAAGACCCCCCCATATATCAACAAAAATAAACACCTGTTCACCTGCAGATACCCTGTTCAGGAATGTTGCAACATTCCGTGCAAGAGGCAGGAAGGAAGACACTTAAAAGCATAGCACCGAGCACAATAGCCTTGTGATGAATGGCAGTAGCTCGTCAGCTGAGGGGTGAGGCTGGATCAGTTGCAGGTGTTCAAGTAAATCTGAAAGTGACCGGTGCCCTTGGGAATGCAACCACAAAGTTATCACAAACCTGGAAATCCGTATTTTTTTTCTTTAAAAATAATAATGCCTATATAATAATTATGAAACAAGCTTAGAAATATGCATGTTTTACTTGGAAATATGACATAATACTATTATGGTTAGAATTTTTAAACTTCATATATATTTAAGATTATATAGAGGTCATTGAAAAAAATAAAGATAATATATTCAATAAATTTATTTAAAAAATATTTAACTTTATATCTCAAGTCCATTAAACCACCTTTTTCTTCACACTCCCGGTTTGGCGAAAGAAAGAAGAAATAAAAATAAATTTTTTGAGAAGTTCAGAAATGAATGGCTCAGTATCACCCAGGAGACAACGCAAAAACTGGTCGATAGCCTGAATCAAAGGCTGAAAGAAATGATTGAGGTCAAAGAAGGTCCATATAAACATTTAACACCGATATTGTATTTTTAAAAATTGTTATGTTATTTTTTCGTTGTAAGTTTTTGACCGTTCGAATAATTTTGAACAACACATAATTCAGAGTTAGGGGCCGTTCAAATATTATGTAAGCACCCAAGGGGGGTTGAGGGGGCTTGCAATTTGCTTATTTTTGCTGACAAGGGGGGAGTATGAGTGATGCTTACGTAAACGTAGAGACATTTAAAATCCTTTATTTCAAAATCTCTTAACTTGAAATAATTTAATTTAAAAATTCGATTTGTAAAAAAAAGTTAAATTTAGCAAAGAAAATTAACTTGATTTTGAATACAAACCCAAGGTATAGATAAAATTAAACTATTTTTTCCATTTAAGCCTGAGTTAGAGTTTTTTATTGAATTAAGTCCTGAAAATTTTAAAATTAGGTGTAATACTGTTATACGTTTTTGTAAAAAAAAAAAGAAGAACAGGGGGGGGGTTAGCGTATGCCTTCGATGTATCAGACAGGGGGTTTTGCGATTGTCTTATTTTTGCTTACAAGGGGGGGAGGGGGGTAAAAAATACCAAAACAATCATGTACGTAATATTTAGACACGGCCCCTATGAATATGTTCCGATTCTGACTTATTCTGGAGTAAATTTTGGAGTTATTTGAGTGAGTTTTCTAAAGGGAATACGTTGAATTAATAAAAATTAATATATTTGAGATATAAATAAATAAATTTATTTTCTGTATTAAAAAGTGTAAAATTTTCTATAACGTTCTAATAATTTTGAACAGCACTGTGTGTATCATGTGTCACTAGTGATTCGTATGCTACACATGATTATTTTTTGTGACAAGATACAGAAATTCACAAATTGAGAGAAGATGTTTTTAACCTATACGAATATTTTGCATCACTAAAATGTTTTGGCAAACTTGACGTAACGACACTTTGATATAATTGTGCCGATAAGTTTAGATGAAATGCGATTTGATAGATTAGTTCTTTGTTCGTCGCTTTGATTATTCATGACTCCTAAATAATTAAAGGTACAAAAGACTGAGAAAGACGGTCGAATTCTGTAGTTATTCAGAGTGCGTCATTCATTGGTTTTGTTCTTTAAGAAAAAGGTGGAAATTCATTCTTTTCCGTATGCGTCATTAAGAATTTGCGGTTGAGAAATTCCTTAATACACAGACGACATAATAATAGTTTTAACCACCTTTAGACGGCAATTTTTATTCTGTTTTTTCTTTCTTCTGCATTTTACAAAATAACGACTTATTTCAAAATTGTAAATTTTATGTATATATAAATGAGAAGGTTCTAGTAATTTCGCTCATCATGAATTGTTTGTGCTTTCTAGAATAATTATTTATTCAAGGGAAGA
>BGPR01003031.1:100018-120325 GCA_013235015.1 Araneus ventricosus | reverse complement strand
ACAAATCCTGTGATTTGGTGCCCACTTAAATTGTCCCCTATTATAAGAGATAAAACAAAAAAGAGTTGTGCCGATATTATGGTGTATTTATGGAAATGCCTTCCTCGTAAAGAAATTTAAATTCTTCAACTACTCCACTGTATAAATTTTTATCATCGATTACTTTTCTATAAGTACTATGATGTAAATAAACAACTAAAATATTATTTAAATTTGAAGAATATTCAGGAGGAATAAAAGGTAAACTAAGATAGAGAACTTTAGGAAAACCACTATGACTTCCTAAGGCATTAGCACATTCAAAATCGTCCGGATAAAGGAAGAGAAGAAATATATACAGTGTGTCCATAAAGTCATGGTGCACTTTTGACCGGTCACAGGAAAGCAACGAAACAAGAAGACAGGTGACATCTTCACCAAATAAAAGGAAAACTCTCCAGGTTTGCATACCTGTTCAGCGCAGTTCGATGTAGGCTCCATTTGTTGCCCTACACACATCTAAACGATAGTCCAGTTCTTCGCACACATGTGTAAGGACGTCTGGTGTATCAGAGTGAATAACGTCCGTGATTCTCTGTTTTAAATGATTAATGTAGTTGATACGTTCACTGTACACATGTTGCTACACATAACCCCACAAGTAAAAGTCTAATGGCGTTATGTCCGGGGATCGTGGTGGCCATGCCATGACAGCACCCCTGCCTATCCACCGCTGGGGGAATGTTGTATCCAGAAGCGCCGTCCTGTTGAAAGATTACACCTTCTGGAAATTGTGGAACTGCCTACAATTGCAACATGTTAAGGTAGATGTTTGACGTCACAGTCGGCTCCGCACGGTGCGTGGTGTTGCGTCATGACCTGCGCGCGCACACAGTTGCACTACAGACACTCTTTGGGATACTGTCCAATGTAGCGCAAAGTTTCAACCTTTCGTTTCGTTTCTGTTCGCCACAATAAGCGTTCATAACTGCACCATGATTTTACGGACACACTGTATTTACCAGGTATATTACTGTGTTTTTCCCAAGCTTTGCCACTCATTAAGTTAAGTAAAACATAGGAATTCCTTTGGATATATGCATGAAAGTCAAATATTCTGTACAAAAAATTAGGTTGTTCCAAAAGTGTTTTAAGCATCGACCGTAGTAGAATAAATTGAGCAGTTAGTTCATTAGGTCTTATAGAATGAGTTGCAGAGCTAGAAGATACTAGATGTTCGCCGTCTCAGGTGCAATAAATGTGCCTTCAGATTCAAAAGTTTTTATTCTGGAATACTCCTCGAATGCAAACCTTGAAAAGGATGCTGAAGGTAGGAAATAATGTTACTGGGTTCAGAAATGTATTCAATATTTTATGCAAAACATTAGGTTGTTCCAAAAGTGTTTTAAGCGGCGACCGAAGTGGAATAAATTCAGCAGTTAGTTCATTAGGTCTTACAGAATGAGTTGAAGAGCTAGAAGAAACTAGATGTTCGCCGTCTCAGGTGCAATAAATGTGCCTTCAGATTCAAAAGTTTTTGTTCTAAAATACCCCTCGAATGCAAACCTTGAAAAGGATGCTGAAGATAGGAAATGATTTTACTGAGTTCAGAAATGTATTCAATATTTTTGGGGTTTTCTTTCAAGTGTAACCTCACTGTTTTCCGAGCTCGCCACCTAGCGGCCGTTGGAGGAGACGGCCAATCCATGTTCTGGGGTCGACGATTAAACATGGTATTCTGCTCCGATGATTGTATAATTTATATGTCCAGAAGTGTTTTGTCCTTGATTGTTTGTCCCTATACGTTGTGTCCTTTTGTGCTTGATTAAAAGTATTTAAATTAATCAAGTTCCTTTCTTTGAACGTCTACTATTATCCCTAGCAGGAATTAAATTATGGCGCCCAAATGGTTACATAAGTGGATTTAGAGTTGAATAAATCATTTGAACTAGAAATTGTGAATTTTCTACTATCCCTTGTACTTCCTTCCTGGGTATTCTGGGGGGTTTTGTACAATTTTGAAATGAATACATTAAAGACTTCTCTAAGGTTTCCTATATCTGTTTTACGTGTATCTAAACTAGTATCAGGGTGTAAAAAATCAGGACTTTTAAAAAAATATAAATTTAAAAAGATCTGATAAATTTGATTAAAATCAGATACTTTTTATTTGAAAAGGAGTTTTTTTAATTTTTTCCCCTACACTGAATTAATAAATAGTTATCAAGCATTAAAGGTTAAAGCTATTATATCTCTAATTAGATTATTATAGAAAGTATAATATGTTTATTAACAATATAGCTGTGTAATTATTAAAGTTATATTAGCTAAATAATACTAAAAATATTTTACAAATTTAAAAGCATTAGCGGCTTTTCTTTCAGTCACTTTTGTATGATATTTTCACACACACAATTCAATTCATTAGTATCCCTACATTAATATTAATTTGATGACGAAAACAATATAAAGTTTATGAATTTTAAAACATTTTGAATTTTATGACATTTTAAAGAAACGCTACTCTTAAAGCATTTCATAAGAAAATAAGTAAACATACCATCAGGCTTCGGAGTAGAACAGGTTCTTGCACGTCCCCTTCTTGTAATGATGCCCAACTTGATGAGATTCTTTCTGTTATTGTGATACAAGTCAACTAATTTTCCTTTAGCGTTTACCTTTCTATCGTTCTCAACATATTGGTAAGGAGTGTACCAAGTTTCTTTTGTTTCTGTAGGAAATATTTTTACAATAGCATCTCGGAGTTGTAAAAATCTTTCGCTGGTTATGCTTTTATCTAAATTATCTTCAAGCTCTAATGATATAATCAGTTTAGCTAATTTATTTCTGTTGCTCCTATCAAGGTATCCTGTTTTTCCATAAAATGAAGTAATGCTCCGTCCAAACACATTTTCTTTTAGATTTTTATCAAGTACTTCATAATAAAGTTCGTCATATTTAAAGGATTTCCTAACCATTATCTCTGGTGACTCTGTCATTCTCGACTTATCCTTTAATATTCTATTCGGAGAATAATTGCGAGTTACTTTTGGAAAACTTGCTGTCGGACAACTTGCAATTGCAACTGGTGTTTTATCAAATACTTCGGAAGTTGAAGCTGTGTGTGAAGAACACTCTCCTGAACATGGAGAATACTTTCTTGAACATGGAGAATAGTCTCTTGAACATGAAGGAATAATTTCATTTTCAACATCAACGGGTACTTCGGAAGTTGAAGCTGTGTGTGGAGAATACTCTCTTGAACATGGAGAATACTTTCTTGAACATGGAGAATACTCTCTTGAACATGAAGGAATAATTTCATTTTCAACATCAACGGGTACCTGGGGAAAATTTAACTATATGTAGTGCTTTCTAAATGAATTTTAATAATTAAGAAATTTTATTAAAACTCAACATATTTTTCTTCATAAAATTCAATTGACTGTTAAAACTTATAATTTAAGTAAGTATATACAGTGATTCTCCGATACATTGTAAAAAAAGTTTAAATTTTTACTGCTTGACCTAGCAGCAGTTTCAAATTGTCTTCAAAGTGTAGTTTTTTTCGACATATTGAGCCAAAAATGATATGCCTTCATACTGTGCAACGCACATATTGCACACCGCCGCTATTCAAATAATTTATTCAATATATATTTTTTTATTTATATTTTGACATTATCAACCTCTAATCATTTCTTCAAATAAATTGCACAAATTGAAAAGACGCTTTACAATTTCTTGAAATTTTAGGATTATAAGCAACTATTCTTATATCGAAAAAAAATGCATAAAAATGTGTTTTTTGTTCATTACTTAATTTACTTTCATACAATAAATATTTTATTAAATACAGTAGTAAGAACACAAATTTTTTTCATAGAAGTTTACACAATTTTAAGTTTTTTGGCTTTTGCATTACGTCCAAAAATTTTAGAGAATTTTCAACTTTTTAAAATAAAGCAAAGAGCATTTCGAGCAGGATTTTCTTCTTATTTTTCCAGAGGATTTTAGGACATTTAATATACTTGTGACTTAGTATATATATGTGACTTACGCATTAATGAATTAATTATAAACACATTTACGCAATTTCATAGTAGAAAACTTCACAAGATGTATTCTACTATGATAAATGGAGTATTTTAATAATTACAATTTACATAAATATTTTATGCAATTTATGCATTTATATTCTAGTTGCTTTTTTAACCCTTTCCAGTGCAAGGTACTAAAAGTTTTGAAAAATAATGCAAAACATCCATTCCGAGGGGAGGGATAGTCCCCCTTTGGGGTCACCCCATATGAGGACACCATCGGAGACAGCCATATTGATACGCCCACGAATTAATATTGAATCTCACATAAGATCATGAATTAATACTTAAGAATATTGGAGGAAAATGGTCGAGTGAATTTGCTCAAGTTGTAAACGTAAAGAACTAAAAAAAAAAAAATGGGGCATTTTTAAATATATATTTATTCTAAAATGAAAGCGATATTTCATTGTGCTGCCATCTACATTCGAAAAGGAGAACTATTAGCTACCTTTTTCTGCAATTTTCCGGGTTTCAAAGTGGAAAGGGATCTTTTCTAGAAAATTTTAAAATTGGTGTCTTCATTTGTGACCACCGCGCCGGAAAGGGTTAAAACTTATACATTTCTGGAAGGCTTTGAAAATATACCCTACATATCATAAGAACTGTAAAATTTTTAACAAAATAAGTTAGTGGTATACATATAAAATGTTTTCGTTGTTGTAGTCAGTAAAAAGCCGAGTTATATTCTAATTTTCTTTATTATCCAAATATTTAAGTCATTTTTAATGAGAGGGCAGACATAGGTGCACCTTAGTTGAAGTTTTCAAGTAAAAGTGAACAGAAACTCCCTGCTTTCTCTCAGATAAGGGAATAACATAGAGACACGTGATCAAAGTGAAGGGAATATTGGCTATTTTTAATAAATTACGTAAGCGTTTTAGGGAAAAGTCCGGCGCCAAGGAGACTCCGTCATGATTTTCTGTGGGCACGTGAAAGCGATTAAAGTATTCTTTTAGTAATAAATATGCCAAAACGAGAGATTTAATATACCTCCAGCGCGGGAAATACAACGAAACTGGAGTTTAAGAAAAGCGATTTTGGAATACATTAATATTGTACTAAGATTTTAAAATATATAATATTAGAATTTAAAGTAAAATTAAGTGAGATTATTACACATATATATAACTAACCTCTGAACAATTTTCCATCCAAACAGCTCCTTTTTGAAATTCTTCTAGTTTTCTTTTAAATATAATTTTCGATCCCAAATTCAATGGAGAAAGGAGACTTGATATATCTTCAATACTGCATATTTTCAGAACTTCCATATTTATGCCATTTTCTAAATATGTAAGAAAATACTTTGTATGAAGAAAATTGTTGTTTTATTGATAAATATTTTATAATTTCAACCTTAATAGTTAACAATGCGAATACTGATAAATGCTATTTATAGTTTAACTAGACATGTGAGATTTTAGCAATATTTTATATGTATGTTGGGAAAAAGAGAGGAACTCTTTGAAATAAGTTTAAAAACTAGTTTGAAAGTATACTGGTTGGAAAATATAACAGCAATAGTAGTATAAGAATTGAGTGTATTACTGAGAACATGCATGGTAGTTCTTTATATAAGAAGATCGTTACAAACATATTTCGTTTAATTTTCATTTAATGTAAACCATACGCACTGAAAAATTAGCTTAAATTGAAAAAAAAGAATTTTCGTATAATTGAGTACATTATTTGGACTGTCGTATGAACATTAAAAGTTCACTACAATTTAATGTAATAAGGAAACTATTTCCTTATTTTAGAAATTTTATTTAAATAAATTAATCAATAAAGTAAAAATAATAACGTCTCCTGGATTAGAAACTTATAATTGTATCAATTTTAAAAATTAGTTATAAAAAATTTTAACATTATAACATTATCAAAAAAACATTAAGTTAAAGCCAAACGATAAAAAATTATGTTAATAAAACATTATTTTAAAAAATTAATTTAAAACGTTTTATGAACAAAAAAAATTCACTCTTAAGTACTCTGTGCAAAGTAAGGCTATATTTCCAAACTGCACTCCTGGGGGGGGGGGGAGTTTGGACTGACTTCTGCATTATTTATATAAACTAAATTTCCTCCCACTGCAACTGCCCTATTAAATTTTATACATCAAAATTATCAGTACATTTTGAACGAGCATGATCAGAACTTTTAGAATTGCGTTATTTGTATAAATACAAAATTTGTACTTGCGCTATTTGTATAAATGCAAAATTTGCACTAACTGTAGTAAACGAACAAGTTCAACTCGTATTTTTCAAATCATATTCAGCAATTTTCAAAATATTTCTTTTTCTCAAAAACTAACCATTTAATTGCAATTCTTTTCTTATGAATAGGTAGACTAAATCCATATGATAAACGATATGTACATATTAATTACAGAGATGCTTAGTAGCCTCAAAATGAGAATATTTTCAAAATCGCTGATATTAAAACTTCAACAAAACGTTACATTTATTCTGTTTATTTTGTTTGACGAAAAATTTTTTATCGGATAATAACACCATTTCTATAAGTCTTGATCATGATTTGTGAAAATGTGCTAGCGGTTTTGGCACATAAGATTTTTCAAGGTAATTGCAGGGGAAGAAAATTCTGTTCTCATAGAAATAAAAAAAAATTCTATTGTTTCAATCTTATAAACTGGGACCTTGAACACATGTGTCGTTTCTAGACCTTTGTGTTTTAGTGGTGCAACTTTTGCAAGCTTCTCTGAATATTATATAACGCTACGCTACCTGTCAACGTTTTAAGAATAAGTAAAACTAAATATATTAAAAAAAGGGACAATATTTTTTCTTTAAAAAAAATTGCTTTTTATGTGGAAAAAAATTTATATTCGAAAAATAGGAATTCAGAAAATTTTTGTATATTATACCAGAATTTTTATATTTACATCACAAATCAAGTGAAGCGACTTCGTTGTTCCAAAAGAAAAGAATCCAATTTCAAAAGTACTTAAACATAAATAAATGTATTTAGAGTTTTAGGTAATGTTCCCTTCTAAAATCTCACAGTTTCTCTCTCTAAAATCGCTTATGTTTGTGTGAACAATGAAATATAACTCTACAATGTACTCAAAAACCTGGAGTGGAAAACTACGCTATTACTCAAAATTATTGCATCTTAACATAGGTTAACTTTCTTATAAATAATTAAATACAAATATATAACCATTCAGATTTATTTATTTATTTTGTAAATTAGTAAATATAATAATTTATCAAATTAAAAATGTTTCAATTATGTATTCGATTTAATTTAGCAGCAGATATTTAGAATAGCTATTAGACATGTTCAAAAATTATACCGAACCTTATACATCAAATTTATTTCAATGTTTTCATAACTTGTGTAAATTTAATATAATTTTAGTTACTACATTGTTGCTTTAGAGTTGTCCAGTAAGGAAAGAGAATAGTAATTTCTCCAAAAATAAGATTTCAGAAAATACAGAAGACATGAATAGGAAATAAAAGTAGAGACTTGTTCTGCTTTAGAGTTGTCCAGTAAGGAAAGAGAATAGTAATTTCTTCAAAAATAAGATCTCAGAAAATACAGAAGACAGGAATAGGAAATAAAAGTAGATACTTGTTCTGCTTTAGAGTTGTCCAGTAAGGAAAGAGAATAGTAATTTCTCCAAAAATAAGATCTCAGAAAATACAGAAGACATGAATAGGAAATAGAGTAGAGACTCTTTAATTGACACAGCTCAAGTTTAGGAGCTATGTGGATTATATGTCGATTATAAGTTGCTTACAATTTACTTTTTCAATTCTTTGAAAAACTATATCTAAATGTATAGAAATGAAAGTAAAAAGAAAAATCTTAATACAAAAACAAAAAAGAATTATACATATTCCACCCGTCCATATTCTTCATAAAAATATTTAATTTTAGATATTACAGTTTTAACAAGCACAGTATAAATAATAGAAAAATGTTCAAGTTATGAAGAAAAAAAGGAATAGGAACATTATTTCAATTTGTTCTTAAGATCACTCGAGTTTGATAATTTTCATATTATTTATGCAAGAAGTTTCCAAATAAAATACAGAAAATAACAAAAATTGAAGAAAGAATTTAATTGTGAAAATACATATGTGTTAACATAAAAAAGAAGCTAAAATATTTAAAATACTAGCTTGTTAATTCGTATTACACTTAATACTTTAGCCGTTTTTGACTACATTGACAAAAATCTATTCTTTGCCGCGTCAGAATATCAAAAACAATTACTGTCAAAAATATGCATTTTTTAGAAACTCGGCATTAATCCCCTTCTTAATATTTACAGTAAGAGTGTGAATAAAGGCGTTCATTTAATGCCTGATCTAATTTATATGAAAACATTTGTTTAAAATTTGACACTATTTTAACTTCGCAAAATCTAAACTAAAAGACAAGATTACACATTCTATAAAGTGCAAACGATATTCCTGAAAACAATCATAATGTATTTTTACATAGTCCTATTAACTAATTATAGTTTGATTTTTTTTCTTTGTATGCTACAGTACCGGCATTTTCAATCAACATATTTATAAAAAATAACTTATTGTTTCTATACAATTACAACCGATCAAAAAATTCTAGAATACACTTTTAGTATTTTTACAAATTTCTTTCTACTAGTTTACAATTAGTCACTAAATTATTGTGAGTTACTACAATTAGCCACTAAAGTATTGTGAGTTATACATTAAGCATATTTGACATCAAAATATCAGAAAGAAAAAAAACAATAAACTCACATTTAGATTAGGTTAAAATCTAATTCAAAGTTTAAAACTCCAATGAGGTATCAAACGCTATCCTAATGTTAATAATTATAATATTAAAATACGAATAAATCAAAATATAAACTGATCAAATATTCCCTATAGTAAAACTGACAACCATTAATAAAAGTTTTCAGTAATGAGTACGGAGATAAAAAAAAACACATTGCAGCAATGTAAATAATTTATTTTCGAATACAAAGCTCATAATGAATAAAAGTTTAACTGTCTCTTAAAAATGATGATACATAAAATAACAAATTATTTAATTTTTGCTTTTACCATTATCTGATGTAACAAAAAACTATTGCAAATTGACTAATTTTGACGCGTTCCCTTTTCAACATACAGATGAAAATCAAATTAAGCATATTTTCATACGTTTGTAGTAATTGTTTAATAACCTAGTATTCATAATCTTAATTTTTTTTAAAAAAAATCAAAATTTCGACATTTTATTTCAAGAAACGGTAGCAAAACGAACTTTAAACGTAATTGACTTATGAGGAAAAGGTATTTAAAAATAAACGGCAATAGAATATTAAATAATCGCGGAACATCGATGAAAGAAGGCATGCATTAAATACATTAAGGAAGTGAACAAAATATTTTCATTATTTTAACATCGTGAAAACAAAGTCATGAGCTAAGAAATTTGTTAATTTGTAATGGGATTGAAGGCCACCGACTCGGCATGAACAAAAAAAATCGTTCAATATGAGTGATATGAAAAAGAAACCACAAATGAAGTATTTTTCTGAGTATATAAAGTATTCTTCTGAACATATATTTGTTTTTCTTCGACATGCAATTTACCCAGCTGATAAATTTTTAACTTTCAATAAATGAGAAATTTTATTTAAATACATACTCACAAATCATTTAAATATATACATATATTAATACAAATCTAACTTATTATATATTATCATACAGAAACAAAGTAAACAAGACATATCAAGAAGCAAATCCTAAACTAAAAAGTCATTATTTGAACAATACAACCAAATTTAAAACAAAATCTAAAGAATCGAAAATACTATAGATACCATGAACAAAAAATTAAGTATAAACATTTATATGTCAACAAGTAAAAAAAGTATATATATATAATTTAGTACTAATTTATAATTTAGTACTTACCAGTAAACTCCTGTGCCAGTTCTTCAAATCCCCATTCCTTTAGTTTTTCTTCAATGTCCATTTTCAACACCAAATCCCCTTTCACGAGAGAATATTCTACACGTCGAGCCTAAACGTGGCTGAGCGAACAAAGAACAGTTTTTCTTTAAACGCTTCCTATAATTTCATTTCCAAACTGAAACTTTTATCGCAAAGTGAAACTCAACAGGAACAGTAAATTACACTACCCACTTAACAGATACATAAAACAGGCGCCTCTGATCCATCAGCGTAAGGAATCGTTTAAACACTTCAAAGCTTCATTGATGTCCTTATTTTCAATGATATATGGGTATACTTGAGGAGGAGAATGTTGGAGTGAAGAAGTTGCTACGTTAGCTACTTCCATCCAACAAAGTGCCGCCATATTTGAGATTTACCATATGGCATGATAAAAAAAAAAAAATGGACTAATACCATTGTATTCGGTAGACGTCAGAGCGATCAAAGCCAAATCGCCAAACATACGGTAAAATGAACGATACTTTCTGAAGAATAATCCGGTAATTTTATCGTGATTCTCGTAAAAAAACGAAGTGTATGGTATGAAAACCGTTTTTGCTGTTAAAATAACTTTTCGGCGTTGCAATTTTACTAAACATGTGGATAAAAAGAGCCATAATTTCGAAAACCAGAAATTATCATAAACCGTTATCAAAACGAAGAGTAAGATTATTAAATAAATGATTTAAATACCGTAAAATTTGCAGAATTCTGGTTTTATTACCAGAAATGTGTGCCATTACCAACAAATATGGTTTTTTTACAAGAATTTTTTCTCAGTGATATTTTAAAATGACTTGCGCCTAATTTTATAATTATGTGAAAGAAGGAAATGATATAAAGATATGATTAATTGATATGACTGGGCTAAAAAGGATTAGCCCAGCTTTAGCTTTTTTATTATTCTACGTGTTCATTTTGTTAGATTGCTTAAACTTTATTGATTTTTTTTATCAGAGTAACCATTACCTACCCATCTTTTTCATGTTTTATTTATTTAACACTTAAACGTCCCGTATCGATGTTTGGCAATTATGGCAACCCTAAATGTATATATGTGATATTTTAATTTTTTAACTTTCCTAAATAATCTTAACGATACCTCATTTTAAATACTTCTACTTTCAACATAATTAACGCACTACAACTTTCTTTTCAAATCACGAGTTCTAAAGGGGAAATTCCCTATTCTGGGTACTTAAGCGTTCTGCGCATTCATTTCGGCCCTTTTTCACGCCGGCATGTAAGCTTTCAACAACAACGCGCCGCTCGGGCGTAAACTTCTGAATACTGGTCATGGAGCTGCAAACAAATTAAATACTTTACTTATGAAGAAATAACGCCTGATGCCTAAATAAAAGAAGATTTAAACAAATATCGTCTCTTCCTTGATGACAGTGGACTGCCTTTCACCTTTTTAAAGCCTGATCTTACATATATATATTCTCAATATCAGTCTTTATAGTCCAAGTGCTACTTGTGGACCTTGTTTCTAGACTGTCTAAAATTTAGTCTTATTTGGGGTCTGACCTAATTAAGAAAAAATAACACTGAAATTGCTGTAGCAAGTTGACACGGAAATAACTACAGTATACTCTCTATTATCCGTGTTCGGATTATCCTGTTTGCGGATTATCCGTGCTCATTCCGGACTCACAAAAAAAATTTTAAAGAGAAATATTTTCACGCTTATCATGCATGTAAAATCGATGTTGATGTTCGATCGAGAGATTCATTCCGTGAAACTAGTGAGCCGTGACGGCGGAGGCTAGAGAATAGATTTTTTCTTCCTCCAAGTGCAATTTCTACCGGTTCAACCCCTAATTTTCCGAGAAATGAATCGTCCACTTCCTGCTAGCTCGTTCTCGTACGAACACGCTTCTTCCTGACACGTCCTTCTTTAACTTCTTCATTTTCTCTCACTTTCGCACGTGTTCCTTCAGTTTGCGCGTCTTGTTTATCGTCAGTTAGTAGCGTGAAATTTTTTACTGGTAAAAATGAGTGGTATGAAACGAAACGTTTTGAATGTTAAACAAAAATTAGAAATCCTTCAAAGACTTGATAATGGAGAATCAGCTAGTACTGATGCAGAAGATGCACTAAATGAAGGAAATACAATTTCTCATTCTGTTGCTCTACAATCTGTGGAAACTTTGTTAGATTAAGAGGATTTGATTACAGTGACATTACTGCGGTTCGTAAACTATGTGTCGATATACGACAAGACATGAACAAAGAGAATTGCCGATTTTTTAAAGCAGTAAATGTTAAAAGGAAAATTCCTAGTTTGATGTTATATAGCATGCAAATGTAAGTAATTTTTATATTTTTATATTGATGTTGATTTTTTTCTTTAATAAAAAGGGGTTTTCGGATTATCCGTGTTTTTCTATTGTCCGTGCGACCCCTCCCAGTAATTAACCCGGATAATCGGGAGTGCACTGTAGTAGTTCTGTGAAAGTAGACCTTGCTCCCCCGAAAGAAAAAATCTGAGATCTGCTCTTCATCGAAGTCTTTACAGGTTAAACCATTTCGTTTTTTCGAATGCGAATTATTTACACATATCTCTGCTTTTAGCAGTATTCAGAAAATTACAATTAAATGTCTGCTTTTATCGGCCTTAATAAAATTACAGTTAAATGTCTGCTTTTATCGGCATTAACAAAATTACAATTAAATGTCATTTGCTATTAAAAGTATTTTTAACGGTGCAGCATATGCATGTCGAAAACATCTTCGGAAATATTCCTAAATTTGACTGAAACCTACAAATTATGCATAAAGATCACATGCCAAATTTTATCCCTGTATCTCGAATTGTTTTCGAGTTATCGTGTTCGCAGACAGACATAGTACCTAAATTGTGTTTTTCGGACTCTGGAAGGTCTAAAACGTGGAAATTCGTCAAAATCTCTATTTCGATTTTTTTTCACGATTACAATACTTTCTCTTTGTATACTTCGTATACGAGAAAGTAAAAACACAAGCTAAATAAATAGAATTATATTTGCGGTCTTGATACTAAAATTGTAAATCTGTATTAATTTTTCAACCTAATCGGTCAAAGGGAAGAGGTATAAAGCCCCGGACCCACGATCAGATAAACCACAGATTTCGTCTGCGGTGCGCCTTACTTCCCGCCATGGGAACAGGTTGGCCCGATGTCGCTCGGGGTCTTGTAAGGGCATCTGTGGTTTCCCGCGTTGAGGCGGTAAAAACCTCAAACATCAAAGACGCGAGAAGGAAGCGACGCGATCCGTTCACTTGGCCTATTGTAGCCTGTGCTCTGTTCTCGCGTCTTAGTTTTTTAGCAGTTTCAAATGCATACTTTTAATGATGATAACTACATTTTTATTGATAAATTTTCATTTTATAATTGCTACGTTATGTAACTGTATAACCAGTATATTTAATTTACATCTTAATTAATAATAATTAAGATTTCGAAATTTTCATATGGTAAATCAAAATTTAATTATTATCGAATAAAAGGAAGCTGCAAATAACTTTTTCTTTCCAAAATTACTTTCTGTATTACTACTGAACACATCACGATTATTTTCTAATAACATTAGTGAGGCATAAAGCACTAAAAGGAATTATGTTCATGCTAAATACTGAAGTAATATGAAGTGGGAATGCAAAAACAAATTTGATATCTAATATTAAATTTTCAAATCAGCATACTATCTATGCCTCTTTTCATTGAAGAAACAAAGTGTTATAAACCGTTTTGGCTCGTCATTTTATAAGTTTTAAAAAATTCTTGAGGCATGAATTCATGCAACAAAGGAAAAAAATGCTCCAAGCCATTTTCATCAGCATATTTTTAAATTGAAGATTAATAAGAAATCAAACTCATTCTGAGACTTTTTCAGATTATTTTACTATACGTTAAAGAACCAGATAGTTTTTTTAAATAATCCATTATAAGTTTAAAATACCTTTCTCATACACTAAGAAAATCGCCAAACTTAAAAAATCTCGCAGATAAATTATAATAGAACATGAACCTGATTTTAATAAAAACGAGCAAATGGTCAAATACAAGCACATAAAACATCAACATGATGCTTTAAGAATTGATTAGAATTAAAATTATATGTATTAATTCTACACAGTAAATTATTTTTTAAGTTTGATGAAATGCTACATGTTTATTAAATACCTTGTAAAGCGACAAAGCTTAAATTTATAAAAATTTTATACTCATTACATCGAAAGAAAGCGATTATGACTTCTTATAAACTAAATGTCGAGTTCAAATGTTCTTTAGTTCTTCATGTTTCATATATAGAGAGGCGTAATAATATTAAATAAGCCATTGCAGAAATTCAGGGAATTGAACTTACCAATAATTCTTGACTCTCTTTTCAAGACAGATAATTAACATTTTTGTTTTAGTTTAAAAAATGAAAACGCAAGAAATCGAGAAACACATAAATTCATTTTAAGAACATATTTTTTAAGATAATAAATATTTAAAAATATATTGTCATCAAAAAACGGTCAGTTGTTGGAATTATAAGATTTAAATAGACTATTAATTTCTTCTTATTTTTACATGAAAATTGTGTTGGATATTAAATAGGGCATGCTTTAATAGCAACGCTTCAGATGCATTGTTATAACAAAAATTTCATTTCATTGAAATGATACCGTCGGGGCCCTTTTCTTCCCGGGGGCCCCAGGCGCGCGCTTGGTGAGAAACAGGGCGAAGGTAAACTCGTAAACTGCTGCTGACCTGTAGAGTGTTGAGAGGTTTAAAGAAAAGCGGTTCACTGGTCAGACGGCGCGAAGAACGTTTGCCAAGTTACGCGTCGTGGGAATGGCGCATCTGCTCCAATTCAGACTAACCACAAATCCCTTACGACGCGAGTAGCTCGGGGATTATCTGATCGTGGGTCGGAGCCTTAAAACGCATATTCGATTACCTTCTTAATACTGCGAAGTTAAACACAAAACATGCCTTATGCTGTAAGTATATGAGAAAGTTGATAGGAGACTCGGGCGGTTTAAAGCATCGAAGCTCATTAATATCTGGAGAACGAATATTTTAACTATTACAACATTTTCTCTGCGCATATTTCGCATCCTAGACATTATTAAATATCAATAATGATTGTAACCGTCCTTGCCTCAATTCAGTACAAAAATAATGACCCTTAAACAACTTTGTAAGTAGATTCAGCTACACAAACACGAAAAAAACTTATTTTAAGGGAAAATCCTTTAATATTCGGAATTTCCCAGATAGCACGTAAGTTTGCAGCAAGTTTGATTTTGACTTGATATTACCTTGTCATCGCAAATTTGACACGTCAAGTTTGAAGCGAACTTGTAGAAAGTTCGCCGTGACAACTAGCGCCACCTCCTTGCAATGCAAATTTGCTGCAAATTTGCAAAACAAGCTTGAAGGAAAGATAACACAAAGAGATAATTATCATTCTCTCTGTTTTAAAAAAACTTCCGATTTTTTAATAGCATCTCCTAGACCGTCTTTCTTTTAATTAATTCAATAAATCAATGATAATTTGTAAAAAAACTAACTTTTTTATAAAAAAAAATTTTGAAACATTTTCCATCTTTTTACTAAATATAACACTCGCACTTTAAAGAAAACTATATCGCCTTTTTCTTAATGTTGAAATTTTAACGTTTATAAACAAAATTAAACCGAAAAAACAGTCAATGTTTGTTGAAAAATAATAACTTATACATTTTGTCCCATTTTAAAGTAATTACTTCTGAGCTCTAATTTCATAATTTATTCTATTAGCAAAACGTGGTTATTAGCGAAAATCGCTCTCTGTTTGACTTCAAATCATATTCTGAACTCAAAAAATTAATGAAATCAAGAAAATAGTTTAAAATAAATCGTATACGAATCGAATCGAACGATGTATTAGCGAAATCTATCTTCTCCTCTCTGAGTTTAACTGGCCGAACTGTTAGCGTGTCTGCTTTGGAACCGGTAGATTGCGAGTTCTATCCCGGGTTATGTTCGTATTCTGTTTTTGCTATAATTTGCAATGAGTTTGCAATGCAAGCTTGCTGCAAGTTCGTCCCATGGTGACTTCGAAGCTTGCGTTAACTTGCTGCAAACTTGTTTCACACTTGCACTCTTGTCGTGTCAAACTTACTACAAGCTTGCAGATTTACAGTGCAAGTTTGCTTCAAACTAAAATCTGGGTTGTTGAAGATAAAATTGTAGCACCATCAAAACACAATTCATCATGTAAACGATCCTGACGTGGGATATCTTTGATGTGAGAGATGGAGACAAATAAAAGGCTAAAGACGTTTTAATCCCAGTTATTTATTTACTTCTTCTGTGGGATGAGGACAACGATACATACAAAAATGATGAATTCTATACACAAGATGATGCGAAGATACAAATTGCTTACCAGCTCAATTACATTTGAGCTGTTATTCCAATATCAAAATTATATTGACACTTCAAAAAGATATCTACTGGCTAAACTCTAGCCAGCCACTCGCTAAGCCCATCTGGCCCGCGCAAACAGTACTTCTCGTTCTAATTACATGCGTCTACACTCGACGGCTGCCAAAACTCATCTCCAAAAACATGGCGTCTTCCGCTCCGAGGCGGAACAGGGTTGCCGTAATATTTGGCGGTGTAGGTTTGCCAATTCTTGGCGTTTCTTACACATCAAAAAAGTGTTTTGCTTTTATTACGTCATATTACACAGTCGAAAACTCATCTCGGAATTTAAAGAATAACGCGCCTTTCAATCAAACGATATTTTTAAAACTAATATCCATGATATTTTAAATTGCACATCGAAATTTATTTGAAACACAAATAAATACTAACAATACAAAAATAGAATATTTTCCGCATGTGTTTTGCTTATAACATGAAGAGTTTTCATTCAAATTATTCGAAATTTGCAAAAAACTTGACAATATGTTACAGAAGTATTGTTTAAACTTTGAAGTAAATACATTGAATATTAGAGGAAGTATGAGTGTTTGTACTAAATAATTTTTTACTGCGCATGTGCGAGACGCAGCGGAATTTTTTTTTCATGACTTCAAAGCCAGATATATAGAGCAACTTTAAAAAAAATTCCAGTTGAATCCCATTAAAATTCAGAAAGCTGTCAGCATTTCAGTGAGGTGAATTTCAATTTCTCTTTAAGAGAAGCTAAATGATGAGGGTTCTTGCACAAACTGATATTTTTTAAACTTTAATCTTCGAATGGTATTATAGAAAATGCAATTTAAATAATGTATTTAATTTAAAAGTGTTCATGGTGTTCAGGATATTCAATTTTACTAAAATTCAATGCTACTGTTCGAAGATTCAAATTTAAAAAATATCAGTTTGTACAAGAACCCTCATCTTTTAGCTTCTCTTAAAGAGAAATTGAAACTCACCTCACTGAAATTCCGACAGCTTTCTGAATTTTAATGGGATTCAACTGGAATTTTTTTTAAAGTTGCTCTATATATCTGGCTTTGAAGTCATGAAACAAAAATCCCGCTGCGTCTCGCACATGCGCAGTAAAAAATTATTTAGTACAGACACTCATACTTCCTCTAATATTCAACTTATTTACTTCAAGGTTTAAACAATACTTCTGTAACATATTGTCAAGTGTTTTGCAAATTTCGAATAATTTTAATGAAACTCTTCATGTTATAAGCAAAAGACATGCGGAGGAATTTGGGATTTTTTAAAGAAACATTTATATCTTCCCGAATATTTGTGCTATGCTTACGAAAATGCATGTAAATATTATGAACACTAAACCATAACCATTGATAAAAGTTACATCTCGTTATCAGCTTTCTGTGAAACAGGATGGGTGAAACTCCATTTTCGCCTTCATCCCTTTCTGGTGGTCCCCTTAATTGCCCTCGTGACCGAATCTTCACTGTAATATGTATATCATACTCTATTGAATGCCATACGATTCTCCAGAACTGATTTCGAAACATAGTTTTCGTATTAATTGCAAACTTCTCTCATTTTACGAAATGTTCCTTAACTTTTGTATGCCAGTGTATAATTCTTTACGTCATATAAGCATTTTTCCATTTGGAAGTAGATGTCTATGTGTAACGTTTTAGTAGTGTTGCTTAAACATTGATATTTCAGCTATCGATAGTGCAGTCGATAATTTTCCCAACTATCGACTGAAATTATTGTAGTATCGATAGTTTTCTCCCCGGCGATACTATCGATAGGTGTTTTTCAAGTCGTTAGTTTAGAAACTATCGATAGTTCCAGTCGATTGTTTCAGTTGATAGTTTTGAAACTATCGATATCGATAGTTTCAGTCGATAATTTTGAATTAGTGATTTGATATTTAGTTCCAGTCGATAGTTTCAAAACTAACGACTGAAAATGCACCTATCGATAGTATTGCCTGAGAGAATAGTATCGATAGTTTTGAGAAAGTCCATACTATCGATTGTTTCAGTCGATAGTTGCGAAAACCCGATACTATTTACTTGGCTTCGATAGTATCGATAGTCTATCTATGTTTAAGGAACACTGCGTTTTAGAAATTCGCTACTGGGCTACGATTAAAGTGTACAACCTGTACGTATATCGTTTTTTATTACTGACTTAATCATCTAATTTTTAAAATAAAATTTCCCTTAATAAATTGTCTCATTTATTTAATTTACACAAATTATAACTAAGAGGAAAAGGTCAACTTAAAAAATAAATTCAGAGGCCGCAAATGCAAAAATGGACGCCTTTTATAACAGAACAAACATTCTATACGAGAATTAACGACTAAGATTCACTTTCTTCGTTAATGAATGTAAAAAAATGAGAGAAACATCACAACTGTTTTTAGAGCAATCAAAATAAAAAAACTTCAATCAGTGAAAACGAGACAGTGATAAGATTGGATTTGAGAAATAAATACGTGTAATGAATTAAGGTCATAAAAGTTAATGAAAAGCGAAAAAATAATAAGTAAAATAACGTGAAAACAAACGCGAATGTCTGCGCGCCTTAATTTGCGTAACTGCGGAAGTCTCAACAAGGCTTCTTTTTATTCTTGTTATTGCTAGGAGCAATTCATTCTTTATACTTATCACCTTTTAATTCGCATAACAATCAGAGATAAACTCTATCAGCGCTTTCTTGGAATTCTTTACCAGCACAATTATGTGTCTGAATAAATGAAAAAATACGTGATTTTTATTCAAGAAAACAATGGAATGTAACAGCAGGAAAGAAAAGTCGCCTTGAGGTTTCAAGAAATATCCTCAATTTTCAACATATTTTCATAAAATTTTGTGCGAATATTCTAGGAAAACTGTGTAAAATTATATATTAGAAAGCTGATTTGGTATTTATGCAGATATCGTTTTCTAAACGGGTTATTTAATTTTAACAATTCTAAAATAACTTTAAAGCCGAGCAGACGATTTTATTTTAGAAGAATTTTTGGTGTTCTGAATTAATTTTTCTGTCTCTCTCTTTAAACTTTAACTATAACAACCCGGTATTTCTCTTAGTTTTTTTTTTTTTTCAGTTTAGTTCAGCTTAACTAAAAACGCTGCCGAAATCGAATTCTGAATATAAACTCTTTTTTTCGTTCAAAATACTGTTTTTATGCGGGAATTTTTTCCCCTCGTGTTTGCAAAGCGATCATTTGTTTTAACACATCCTTCTGAAATTATGAAACAAAGTGCACAAAAATAGTATTTTGAACAAAAAATATTTTATGTTCAAAATTAAATTTAAAAAAACAAGTCAAAAAGAAATTTTAATTTTGCTTCAGTAATAAAAAAATCAACAAAATTCACTTTAGATAATGCCGCAGCGCCAGCTATTGACGAAATTATAATTATTATATTTCTTTTTTTACTTTCTCGTACACGAAATATACAAAGAGAAAGTATTGTAATCATCAAAAAATTCGAACTCGAAATTTTGACGAATCTCCACCTACCTGATATCTTTTAGACCTTCCTGAGTCCGGAAAACACAGTTTTGGAATTATGTCTGTCCGTCAGTCTTTGAACACGATAATTCAAAATCGGAGTAGGAGCTAGACGAATGAAATTTAGTTTGTGATTCCTACACATAATTTGTAGGTTTCTAACAGAATTCGGACAAAATCCGTCCACGGGAAGTCTGTCTGTCTGTCCGTATTCATATGAACACGATAACTAAAAAAAATTCAACAAATTTTGACACAAATCTACAATAGTGGTGGGAAGATCATATATTGAATCTCTTCCCTCTG
>BGPR01003031.1:24867-94329 GCA_013235015.1 Araneus ventricosus | reverse complement strand
AAAAAAAAAAAAAAAAAAAAAAAAAAAACGATTCGCGCGCTTTCCCCACCTGGGGTTTAGGGAATGGCTTACGTTGTTACTGGCAGCTTGTTCCCTCCCCCCCAAATGTGTTAGGGCCGATACGAGAACGTTTTGGAAATACCACTCCCGCTGTTTTTTTTGTTTTTGTTTCTTTCTTTCTTTTCCTTAAGTTTTTACATGCCACATCACATATACTACATCCTAATGAAATTTTGTTTCGTTTGGGGTCTTCTGAATATTCAGACTTTCATTATAACAACCCTGTACTTAACCCCTTTGCTTACAACAACGTGTCTGATACGCGGATCGAATTACAGAATTTTTGATATTTAAATTGGTAATAAAGTCAATGTAACAGCTAATTTTAAATACAAAAATCACTTGGACACGCTTAAATTCTCCTTTACCATCTTAAAGAGATTGAAATAATAAAAAAATACCCCAAATGGGTGGCGTCATATAATTAGGAGGTTAAATAAAATTGTAGTTAAGGGGTTAAACAACATGGCGCGTTTTGTGGTTAGCTTTCTCATAGAAAACCGAATTCAGTTTGCAATTTTTATGTCTTCTTTTGAAGCAAATGAACTCTTTTGGGAAAGATTTCCTAAATTTGAACCGTGGTCAGATGACGAGAACGACACCTGAGTCGGCACTTCCGCTTCATAATTTCCACACCATCTGAACGAGAGGACTGTAGCTTCTAAACTAGACGCTTATCAAGCAAGTCAATAAATAAACAAATAAAAATTAATTAAAATAGTACAAAACTGCTTTTGACCACTGGTCATATTTTGAAATCTAAGCACAACTGGAATTCTGAACTGTAATCAGTCCCATTCCTACATTATACGCCAATCAAATGATGGTTTAGTTCATTTATATTAACGTCCCATTTTGAAGCAACGCGAGGGCCATTTTGGGACGGACCTTGAAATTTTGAACCGCGGTCAGATGACGAGGATGACACCTGAGCAGCCAGTGGCTGTATAAAGAAATAATAAGTGGAAGCCTTTGAGGTGCGGCGAGAAAACCGAATTTTAGCGAGTTTCTTTTGCTTTTTAAACCCAAATACGACAAAGATTCGAAATACTATATCCAATGGCGTAACTAACGGGGAGCGGAGGGGCATTGGCGGCGAGGGGGCAGTTGTCCCCTACTTTTTGAATGAAAAATTAAATTCATGTTATTAAGCTGCTTAAAACTATGAACTATTAAAAGTAATAGTGTCAGAGAAAGTTAGCTAAGTTTGTAGCTAAATTTTTAAAGTTTGTTGCCTACCACTCCCGGGCACTTTTAGATGTCAATAAATTTTTTGCCCCACCCTACTTTTTCAATCCATTCGCCGCCACTGAGGAAGGGGTTGTCCACCCCGGGGGTACTTCAAAAGGAGCGGCAAAATCGGGTATGGAGGGAAACAATTTTATAACTAACCAGCGGGAGTGGTCTCCCCTAAACTTTCTCGTATACTTTCCCAAAAAGGTGCTGTTTTCCCGTTAAAAAATTAATTATGCAATTTGAACGCCTTTTTTTAACCGATTGGAAAGAAATGTGGGCACAGATCTATAATTAATGCCAGCAACCGCCATACCAATTTTTATTTATCTAAGCCAAAGGGTTTAGGAGATGTAATTTTTTAAAGTATGCGATTATACAGTCCAACAGACCATCGACCCTTTGACGGATTTGGTCCAAAATTTGATACGGACCTACATTGAAGATGATAAAACTGTGTACCAAATTTTATCCATCTAGCTATTCAAGTTTTTGAGTTATGGTGCTCACATGAACGCGAACAGACACATTTCTCGTGGACGGATTTTGTCCAAAATTTGATAGAAACTAACAAATTATGTTTAAAGACCACATACCAAATTTCATCCCTGTATCTCTAATAGTTTTCGGGTTATCGTGTTCACAGACATAATTCCAAAATTGTGTTTTTCGGACTCAGGGAGGTCTAAAACGTGGAGATTCGTCAAAATCTCGAGTTCGAATTTTTTGACGATTACAATAATGTAAAAAGAGCAGCGGCACTAGCACACACACAGACGAAAAAACTACTTAAAAATTAATTAATATTTTGGCCTTTCGTCAGTCAATTGCCGATATGTGAAAGAAAGACCGATAAAGGACGAGCGATTTCGGAACCTATCTGTAGAGAGCGAGGGCGTCAAACGACGAATTGCGTTACTAATAAAATGTTTTTTCCTGGAATTAATGCGGTTCAAAATTACGAGGCCCGTCCCTAAATAGCCCTAGTGTTGCTTCAAAACGGGACGTTAATATATAACCTAACCTCCTGGAATTTATTTTTTAATATTGCGGTTTATGTGCCCTTCGTATCTTGTAAAGGAAGGGCAGCATGCTGCAAGATCTCCCCAGCGGCAAGAGTCGCAGCTACGCCACTGACTATATCCCGGACGCCATTTCACCCTCACTACGCCACTGCATTCTACACATCTGGATTCCACCTACTTACCGTGAAAGCGAGTGAACAATGCAACATGACGACAACGTCATGAACAGAGCAGTTTCGAATGCGTTCAAGGAAGATCCTTCGGTCACGAAAGCGACGTCTGCCATTTGACGTCACAAAGACAATTCCTCCACGTGCGAACAGCATTACAATATTAGCTACTGCCAGCACCTGCGGTTCCATTCTTTTAAATCTATGAAATTTATTCATTTCCCTTTCGATTATTGGAAACGAACGTGCATAGCTTTAAAAAAAAATACTTCTTTGGACTTTAATTCGAAAATAAAAACTGTTTCTAAGTTAGAAATGGAAAACCACTACCATTTTATGCATTTGAGGTCCACTTTTACAAACTGTACCTATGTGCGTGTATGAAGATTTGAAGCATTTCCCTTTTAATTATTAGACGTCGATAGTGCAATTAGTTGTGCAACAAACTATTTATACTAAAAGAATTAAGTTCGGAAAACCGTAAAAATAGTTTTTGTATGTTTTGCTGAAACAGCAATATTTCAAAAATGCGGACTTTGGAGCCGTTTCCTTTAAGCATAATTGTGTCCATTTACAAGACAGTGAAAAAAATGTTTAACTCTTTGCACTCGGAAAAGTAAGATCGTAAATTAGATGCATAATTACTCACTGATTTACAAGAGCTCATATTATTGCTTTGGAAAGTAAAAAATACGTTTGTGCAAGTTTATTTTTCTTAAAAAATATTCTACAACTTCTTACAACTTTGTAGCAGAGAATCTCTTTCATACGAGTGCAACGGTAAAACGTATTGTGGCGACATACGAGTGCAAAGGGTTAAATTTGTATCTTTTAATGCATCGGAAAATACGCCTCTCTCTCTAAAGGGGTTTCGAACTCGGAAGTACAAAATACGTTTTTAAACGAGCTCTATTTCCTTTTCTCTGATAAAACGAATTTTAAGAAGCACCTAAAGAAAAACGTACTTTAATTCGAAAATGTCTACTTTAAAAAAAAAAAAAGATACAATTGTATTTGCTTGGATTTTTCAGCTTCTTCAGAGGTAACTTTTGTACAAACTTGTTTTTTTTCAATTCCTACTATTAGTTCACACTCTCTCTCTCTATATTTATATATATATATCTTGTTCAAATTTTGCAATCGATTTTAAACTTAATTCGCTTTCTTGTCTGTATGTTTGTCTGTCATTTCATATTTTGTATGACGCATGCGCAATACGTTTTTCATTATATCTCGAAAACTATTAACATTACAGGCCTGGTTATTGGGTATATCGATGGCCCATGGGATCATAGAAGCACCCCCATATTTTAGCTACATCTTTGCGCATGCGCAGTACATTTTTCATTACATCTCGAAAACTATTAACATTACAGATTTAGCGACAAATTTGGCAACCTTGGCGGCAAAGAGAATTTTCAAGATTCAATCGTTAATAAAATACTTTTTATTCATCCACTCAAGTTCAAATACATTCTTTAAAACTTGTAGTGGATGACACTTGATGTTAATACACTTTTTTCAAATATTAATTCATTAATTAAATTTAATTAATTTTAGTTTTATGTGGGAGAAAAAAATTTCTAAATTAAAATTTTTCTTTGTTGACCTAAGTAGGAATTGACTTTAATTTTTTTTTAATATTACTTGTTTTTTCTTTGATTGAAAAAATAAATCCTAACCATTTCATCGGTAGTTGTTGGGGAATGGGCAATAATATTTTTCCTAAAGTCTATTGAGCTGAAAGTTTTGTTTACTGATGGTTGCAAGCCATATCAGCAGCTTCTTTGTCAGAGTCCAGATCAGCGACTGAAAGGCAGAAATCTGCTCTTGAATGCTTAACCTCGATAAAGGCTGGAGTCCTCTTTTCTCTTCACTTTGGGAGAGGAATGGTCAATTTCGATTTGATTTCAGGTTTTGTTCTTGAGTTCTCTTTCCTTCCTCCACTCTCTCTCAATAAAACATTGAAGGACAGATACGAAAAGGATGTATTCCACTGAAGTTCAGAGGGGTTTGAGTGGCTCTAAATAGAGGTTATTTTTAACATTACATTCTATGAGCCAAAAATTTTGTGTCAAAGGGGTGACTACTAAGCAGGAATGGCTGGTTAGAGGAGTTTTACTGGACTGTATTTCACTATATACTTGGTATTAACATTCAGTATGGTGAAGACAAGAAAATATTTTTAGAATTCCCCTGAACCTAAGGTGCTTCGGAATATCTACAACATTCTGAGCGCCATTTCACTCAAAAACAGAAATTTCAAAACCAAGAAAAGCACATTTATTGTTCTCCAAATTTTGACCTGAAGAAATTTTATTATTTATCAGACAGCTAACTTTTTAATAGGAGAAAGTGATTTGAAATCTTTCTTTTTTTTCCAATATGAATATTTTACAGATATTTCTCTGATAAATATGAAAAATGATTTTATTCAGCAATTTTGTAAAACAACCGTGATTCAGTCAACAAAAAATAGGCTTTTGTTTTCAAAAGTGTAATTATCAAATATAACTAAAAATCTACAAATAAAAGTTGAAGATTGAGTGCTTATAACTAAAGAGTGACTTGAATGGTTTCTAAAAATCTGGAATAGTTATTACATTAATACTTGAGAGGAGTAATTTTTTCACATAACTTAAATAATTCTTTTTTAAATTTAACAAATTACTTTTATTGGCTTTACAAATAAGTATTATTTATTTATCTTTAATTTTGATTCTCTTAATTGCATTTACATAATTATATTCTACATATTTTTGCATCAATTTCTGAAATATTTTTTTCCAGAATCCGATTATGTATTATTTTTATTCCTAAAAACTAATAAAGTTATATTAAAGAATATTTTTCTCAATCAAGTGTACTTTGCCCACTAACTATGATGGCTAGTATTAATTCTGGTATCATTTCTTGGAATAAAATTAAAAAAAAAAAAAAAAGACATGAACTAAGACTCCTATAAAAAAGATGAAGTGAACACAAAATAATTCACTTCAGAAATTTATACAGTAATAAATATTATTTATTGATCTTTTTTAACTATTTTTTAAACCATCTCATTAAAATGCATTTTACATTTTTCAACGAAACAAAAGCCTAGATGTTCCAATTTCTTACCTCGCACCATAATGAGGTGTTTTGACTTAGTAATCAACCATTAATTAATAAAATTAACAAAAAATAATACCATCCAATAAGCTAAATGAATTTCTTTTCTTAAATTTAATCTCGATCCAAAAGTTATTTTATTATACTACTACTAGAAAAAAATGGCCCTTTACAGAGTTAAGAAACTGAATTGTTAAAAAAGGATTCACAGATACTGAATTTCACTAACTAAGTAGGCTACATTAAGAAGTACCGAGTTGCTCATTCTAAAACATACTAAGCATCTTATTTACTTAACACTTATTTATACATGATTTTTTTTTAAAAATTACATTTAAATTTTAGCCAAACAAAATATGCTTTTATCAGATTTATGAATTAACCTGCATTACTGAAATATGCCGAGAAATAGTTTTCATGGGAATTTTATTCACTACACATAATTAAATTTAATTAATTCAAATGAATAAACATATTATTGGACTGAAAACATAACATCCTGAATAATTTCAGCTCCATTTAAATGTTATAAATGGGTATTCTAAGATTTTCTGATATTTGCTTTTATATCAGAAAAATTTTATAAAATATTTCATAAAACACTTTAAAATGTTAAATCAGTAATTCTCAATTTTTTTTGTCTTTATAATAGAAATCATAAAAATCCTAGTTTCCATAAATCATCCAAAATAATGGTATAAAAACTCAATATATCTAAAAATTGCATTAGTTAAACTTATTAATACATTTCAGACTTCACAGCATACCCCTTGACATTCCCCCCCAGGGATGGCGGTTATTGCGCTGGTTTTCGGTTCTTCAGGTTTTTTCCACCTCTGGTTTAACCTGGCGGTTATAACTGCTCAAAATAACTGTTTTTTGAAATAACCATTTTTTGGTTTTCTCTATTTAAGAAAAATGTTTGTAATTTTTTTTTTTAATTAGTATTATTTTTGAAGGAAATCAATCCATTGGCCAATATTTATCTGTTAATAAAGACTCTTTCAGTAATCCGCCAACCAACAGATGCCACGAGGAAGCAGTTGCCGTTGATTGGCCTAAGATGATGAAATTCAAAGCTTTATAACTTGGTAAATTTCAGTCTAATCGAATCTAAAATCGAGCTTTTCTTCCTATCCGTTTTTTTTTTACTGGGTTACTAGATTTAAAAAAAAAAAAAACTGGTTATAATCGGGACAAAAAATAACAGAAAAAAAAACAGGTTAACCGAAAGAAAAAAAAAAGGTTTTCATTTAAAACCGATAGGTTTATCCCATCCCCAAATCAATCTGGAAAATAGTGCATTGAGTCAGAAATGAAACAAAACATTTACACACAAAACATACTTTTATTAGAGGAGACATACACATTGTATTAATCTGCATTACTGAAATTGTGCAGATAAATAACTTTCATACATATCATACACATAAGCCCGACATTCATGTTAGGAAAACAATGATGTAGGAATCATTGAAGGGCTTAATTTCTCACCAATGATATATAATGATAAAAAGGTTTCCAAACATAAATAATATAAACAATAAAAAAATTACGTACTGCTAAGTACTTCATGCATGGTTAATTCTCAAATTAATATACAAAACAAATTTATCATTTAAAAGTGGTCATCTAGTAAGAATTAAGATTATGAAAAAAAAAAAAAAAGGGTTGATAAAAAAAAATTATAATTCGAAGTGGAATTCTAATTAAGCATAAAAAAGTATTTTAAAATTATATCAGCTCAGGATCTTTATAAAATGTAACGCATACGTAAAAACTTTCTAAAAATTCGACACCACACTTCTTTGGAATGGAGCTGAATATATTCAGATCCTTTGCATGGAAAAAAAAAAGTTACAAGTTTCATTTTATTAATTGGAACTTTACTGATACATAAAGTCTCATTTTATTAATTGGAATTTCACTGATACATAAATCTTTTCCTGATCTACAGGATGAGTCTTGATAATGTGTGACTATAATCAAACTGTAACATGAGATACATCCTAGATTGGTAATGATGAATTGATAAATTAGTTTGTTTACATAGAAGTTACATTATCTTTACAAAATATAACACAATATAGGAGGATTAGGCTTAGATTTAAATATCAAAACCTGGAAGTTATTTTTAAAAAGATTAATGAACTACAAAAAAAGGATCTTATTTTCCATAACTTTTTTTTCCTAAAAGTGCAATTTAAAGTTCTTAATTTAATTTTTATAGCCCGAAAGAGATGGAAATGTATATGAAAATTATAATGATGGTTGAAAATCAATAGCATATAATGCTAATTGTTGAAAGATATTAAGCCAGCACAAATTTTAAAAATTTTCCTTAATATTTGCATGGATATTAGTCTTGAACAGTACGAACATATAAACTTTTCATATGGGCATGAAATATATATGTACTCATCTAATATAAGCTTAAACTCCATCATAAAATTAAAATTCTCTCAATGTTAGGTTGCAGAAAGTATATATGCATACTACAGAGCATTCGAAAACAGAAATTGTCCTTCACTGATTTAAAAAAAAGAGAAATCACTGGTAAAAAAAAATTATCAACTCTTGACAGTTTTAATAGATTTTAGAAGATTACACGTACCTTTCATTAATTATCGAATTAATGATTACTTCTATAAATTTAAAAACCATTAAATGCTTCTTTTTTACTTTTAATAAAATCTTTGAACCAGATCAAATAATTGATACTCTAAGTAAGAGATCGAAAAGTAGAATTTCATATGTATTGAATCGTCTATTAACTGTACAAATTATTTGAAAAATTTCATAACAGGGAAAAGTTACTTAACGAAGCTAAAACAAACACAGCAATACTGCACATTACACATACAGATGTAGCAATTTTTTTCTCGTTAAATTCAAATGTTGAATAATTTACTCACATACTTTTCTTAAAAGATTTTCCTACTTTAAAAATATGATCAACCATGATTATGGATTTAACCACTACGATTGCATGCTAAATTATTAATTTCTCTGTACATTAAATCTATTCATTTATACTGCCCAAACCTCCTAAACATCACAAAGGCAATACAACAATATGCATTTTGAATAAACGAAAATAATGTACATACAATTAATCGATCATGCAAGGAAAAAAATTCTACTCCACCAAATGCATAAAGTAGTTCAATATAAAATAATATCACATTTCCTCAAAAAAAATTGAAAAAAAAATCAGATACTTTTCACTCAACTGAAGGTACGAAATCAAAAGCACTGCCTTCCTTCAGCATCTGCAGAGTAAAACAAGCTTCACTATTTACAGTTCAAATCAACAGAAGATCCCAAGTCTGCGGAAGGGGGGGGGAGAAAGCTTATTATCTCTTGTTGCATATTTACAATCTCGTCCAAGGTGACTCCTTTTTAAATATTACTAGCGACATCCTAGAGTGCAGAGATCAAAAAAGTCTAAGTCCTAATAAAAACCTATGCTGGGGAGTGATGCTGGTTAACGCGGCTCTCGGCTTCGAAGTTGGTCTGTGCTTGCTGTTTTGGATCGCATGCTCATTAAGTTACTCTTCACCTGCAAAAAGTAAGAAGATGTTAAATACTGACTGGTTATAACTATTGCCAATGACACGTGAAGTTGACAATAATTACGAAAGCTATGCAAGGTATCAATACACTGAGGTAAACAACCCTGAATATGATAATATCTGATCTCTCTAATTGTGGCTCAACAGCTAATTTCTAAATCATTAGATATGCATAGACTTCCAATTGGAAAAAAATGTTTTAAATAATGCAAAGAATTATATTTTATGTTGTTTGGGTCAATAAATGCACTACTGAAGAAATTACGAAGCCTAGAGTCCCCGATCTTAGACATATTTAATAAAATATTCTTGTCACACTAATATTTTAAATGAAAAAAGTTCCATTCTTCTGAAATCAAATTGGAAGCTTTCAAAATCACTTTTTTTAGACCATTTCAATGGTCACCACAAGGATGATCCATCAATCAACAGATGGCACTTACTTGCGGCAGATATTGATTGGCTTTAAAATAATGAAATAATAATAATAACTTGTTCAGTTTTATTTGCAGAAGAGTGGAACTTCTTTTAATTGAAATGTTAGTGTGTCAAAAATATTTGACTAAACATGACTGATAAGAGTAGGGGGGGGGGGGCTCTACAAAAATTTAGACTTTGTAATTTCTTCAGAAGTGCATTTATTGACTAAAACAACATAAAATATAATTCTTTATATCATTTAAAGCATTTTTCTAACTGGAAGTATCTGGCTATCTCTAGCGATTCAGGAATTAGCTATTGAGCCATGATCAGAGTGTATTAATCCTGAATTTAAAAGTAATTAATATATTTCAACAGAATTCAGTTTTAAACACACATGATTGACATTCTGTGTGATAAAACTATGCTTAAACAAAAGCTGTTTCATTTCAGGGAGATTTTTCTATACTTAAAAGACATATAAATATTTATGATGTTACTTGCTGATTATGTGGTCACTGGTAACCATCTTTGTCAAGTTGTCAATGTATATTGAAATTTTTCAACCTAAGTTAACTATGTTCATAGATCTTCAATCTTTTGACATTTTTTTCCCTCTACATCTTGGTGGATAATCCTTTTTGAAATTATCCGATGTAACTGCTGCTTGTAATTTTAAGCTCATTACAAATTGACTGACAAAAGTCAACTCATTTCAATTTTTTATGAAGCTTTCAAAATTTCACTTAAGTAGCTTTAAAATGGATTAATTTCTTCTGCAATTTTTAATAATAGGTGAAAACACTACTTTCATTAATAATAACCTTAATTGTTTGTGCAATCTATTATTTAAACAATTAATTTTTATTTTAAAGATTTAAATAGCTGATTTTTTAAAATATTACTTCAAAAATAATGAAAAACATCGCACTTTATTTGCTGTACGAAAGAGTTCCTAAAAAAAATGTCAGCACATGTGCATATATCAGAATTACACATAAAAAATAACTGAAATTTTAAAATTTATACACTTTTAAAATTATTCACAAAACTGAAAAGGCATTTAAGTTAGGAAATATAAAAGAATACAATGTTAGATAAAATTAATAAATACAATATAAAAAAGTTCTAATAAATTTATAAAACTAAATGTCTACCATAAAAAAAATTAAGAAACTTATATACATGCATTATGCAATCATTGAAAGATAGTAGTTTATAATAAGGCATCATTTTTAAGTGCATTTATTGTAATAAATATGAAGACCGGAAAATTAACACAAAGATAAAAGCAAAAATCCTCTTTGAATGAGATAAATTTGAAATAATGAGAGCAGCAATCTATTATCTACAAAGAAACAAAACAATGACCGAAAATGAAAATAAATAAGTGCAGCTTTCCTGGCAATGCATGCACAAGAACAAAGAATTAAAAGTGGAGAAAAATACCTGTTCTTCTGAATTAAGCATTGACATTGAGCTGGCTCGTTTCATTCTAAGAGAATAAAAATACACATGTTTATAATTATCAAATTTTTCTAGAATTACTGAATAGGGAAGGAGGAGAAATTAAATACCAAGGATGTAAAAAAAATGGCATGAGAGAAAAGCTAATTTTCTACTCAATAGGAAATACAAAGCAAAAACTAGCAATTCTGGATTGCAAATTAAATTTCTACCAAATCCACAAATGATATAAAAATGAAAAACACAGATCACTGCCTAACCTGATAAATTCCTATGAATCACCAAAATCTGCATCGTGATGTAAAAATGATATTCAGTAACAATTCGTCTACTGACCCCTCTAATACAAAACAGAAAAGCATGTGTTGTGCAGTAAGTGGCATTATTTAAAAATACATGCAAATAATAACATATAATCACAAATAATTATCAGTGAAATAATGCTTTGGCAAAAACAAATAAATGTGCATATAACCAGCTCTTATTAAATATAAGAAAAGCAGAAATGAAAAGATAATACAATTTTACGAGTTCCCATCGTCGACGATAAATGTATAATCAATACAAAAAGTATTGAGCACTTTTAAGCCCCTTGACATACAATTTTATTTAACCTCATAATTAGATGCCACCACCCATTTGTGATATTTATTATTATTTCAATCTATTTAAGATAGTAAAGGATACTTGAGACATTTAAGCATGTCAAGGTCATTTTTGTATTCAAAACTAATTGTTACATTAACTTAAATATGGATTTAAATAACAAAAGTTCTGTAATTCGATGAGCGAGTCAGAGACGTCGCTGCATTTTAAAGGGTTAAAAGAAATTAAAATTTTGTTTCATTACAGAATATTCTTTTTATCTGAAATCGAAGATTTTTGGGTTCAATTTCTTTTAGATCAAAGCTTCAAAAGAGACTTTTATTGAAGTAACACTTCTCATGAAAAGAACATTGCATGACAGAAGAAAATACTCTAAGCAAAAAATCTGCATGAATCATTATTGATTATGTACAGAATATTTTAGATTTGACAGATCTCTTGATTAGACAGAGATCAGTCAAAATCTATCCAGTAATTCTGATGTACCCACACCTGTACAAGCTAAAAATGAATGGGAGAAGGGAAAGAAGATGGTATACTAATGAATTCTACAAGGATGGAAAGAAGATATCTGCTACTTTAACACCTAGATTGCTAATTACGAGATAACTCATAGTTGGTGGTCTCATCCAGGATGCCAACTACGAGTTATGTCGGAAGAACTTTACTAGCCATTTTCCATGCCATTAAATGGCATGGAAAGTGGCTAGTATCCATGATATTTTATCTGTACTATAATTAAGGATAAAAATAATATAATAAGATTGAATCAAACTGGCTTCTGGGACCAAAAACCTACAATTTGCCTTGGCAGTCAATGCATCAAATCAGGAGAGTGCAAAAAAGTAAATTCAGGCAGATCTCAAGTAATTAGTCACATTTTACACAATTGGTTGCTTAGAGTATTTTCTTTTAAATAAATCAATACAACATGTATGTAATTTCTCTTTAAACTAACATAAAAGGTGCTATTTGTTATTTTTTCCATCTTGATGAAAGGGAAAATATGTTGTGTATTTTTTAATTAGTCCATAATGTAGCATTTGGAACACCTAAATCATTTTCGGGTATTCCAAATCATTTTAGGGATAGGGTTTGAGAATTCATAAGTCAATCCATTAATCCATCTTTTTTCCCCTCATACAAATGTGTGTCTTATAAAATGCATACAAATTCCACACCTTTCATTTCATTTTAACTTACACAATTATAAGAAATTTAAATACACAAAAGGTACCAAATTAAATTTGCATTTCTACCTATTCCTGAAATATTAAAATTTGAGAAAATATTCATTAAATATTTAGCTTCTTTTCTCAATTTCCTTGCCAAAAAATAAAATACTTTTGCCTTTTCTTTCTTTATGCTTACAAATAATTTTGAAAATTCATCAGATAAACAATCGATGGAAAAAATTATTTTAAGAAAGGGTCACATTTATTTCATTTCATATTATAAGAACGCACAACCTTGTGAAATGTGCAGGGTGTACACAAATGAAGTGACTCATTTCAAAAATTAATTTTTTAAAAAAACTAAAAATGTTGGAACTACGTTTCTTTTTACGAAGAAAAAGTATTGTAATTGTCAAAAAATTCCAACTCAAGATTTTGACAAATCTCCACATTTTAGACCTCCTTAAGTCCAAAAAACACAATTTTGAAATTATGCCTGTCTATGAATACGATAACTATTAGAGATACAGGGATAAAATTTGGTATGTGCTCTTTACATATAATTTGTAGGTTTCTAACAAATTTTGGACAAAATCCGTCCAAGGGAAGGATGTTTGTCTGTCAGCGTTCATGTGAACACTATAAGTAAAACACTTGAATAGCTAGATGGATGAAATTTGGTAAACAGTTTTATCATCAGGAATGTAGGTCCATATAAAATTTTTGGGCCAAATCCGTCAAAGGGTTGACTGTCTGTATAATCGCATACTTCTGAACGCCAGAACTCCTAAATACAACTACTTAGATAAATGAAATTTGGTATGTGATCTTCTAACCCTAATGGTAGATCCGTGTTCAATTTTCATTTCAATCGGTTAAAAAAAGACATTCAAATTGCACATTAGATTTTCCTTAGCTACTAAGGCCAAATTGCATATTGGTGTTACTTGCGACCTTTGAAACCGTGCTGCTACTAATACTCTCCTTTTGATTTACATGTGCGCCATAAGAAACTTTTAGATAGTCATGGCATTCTGGGTTAGAGAAGGTTCGCAATTTTTTTTCTCCACCATGTTAGGGACACTTGTTCGTTTTACTGCCTTTCAGCTTATTTTTTTCTCTACATATGTTGGGAGTATGTGAGAAAGTTTATGGGAGACCACTCCCGCTGGTTTTTTAAAAATGAGAGCACATCGCAAAATTTTTTTTTCAGATAGGTATCATGCCATTTCAGTGGTCTAGGGGGTTGTAAATTACTGGAAATCAAAAATTTGTTTCGAGCCATTATCTGAGAAAATATTAAAATGGGAAGAAAAATAAAAGCATGTATTTGTAGTGAATTTTAAGCTCTATAATTTGTTAATTCACATGTAGTGTGAAAAACTGAAGAGTTTTCGTGGTATTCAAGAAAAACTAGAAAAAGAAACCAGGAAATACGCATCGGCTTCTGCTGATCGGTAGCCATTGCTTGCAGAATTTTCTCGCTGTAATAAATTTAGAACGGTGCAACGCCATATTAGATAACTGGAAACAAAAACTTTGAGATTCACTCTTATTATTATTTAAAAAAAAAAAAAAAAACGTAGTTCCAACATTTTTATTTCTTAAAAATTAATTTTTGAAATGAGTCACCTCATTTATGTACTCTGTATAATACAGCAGCCTATAACAGTTAAAAATACTGCTTTATATTACACTAAAATTCCCTTATTTTATATTTTTTCAATGAAAATGCTACACAAATTAATTCATGCTTGTGTATAATGAAAATCCTAGCTTAAATATTTAAAAAAGTAGATTAAATCATTTATCAGTGTTCTAAGTAATACATCAGACTTTAACCCTCAGCATACAGCTTGAGTTTGATACATTCCGGTTCTGAAATAGAGGGCATGAAGAACAAATCGTTGTCGTTCAGGCAGAAGTCACCAAGTCCAAAACTATAGTTTCCAGATATGGTCAATTTAAACTTAATTATTAAATATCAAATTATTTTTCAGATTTCTAGCTCCTATGGTTAATTTAGTGATGTTAGAACAACGGGTTTCTATGACGAAATAATTAATTGCAAATTCTAATTGTCTGTAGTAGTCTATCAAAAGTTGTTTGTGGACTTGTGATTTCTGCCTGAACAAAGTCGAAATGACAACAAAATAGATTTGCAGCGCCATCTAGAGGCAAAACGAAATGTGAAATAATGACTATTACAATATTTTTAGTCTAAACAGATAAAAGCGAGATCTGTACTGAAACTGTAGAAAATAAACTTATGCACTCTATTTTCAAGTTACCCTATTAGGAGACGGATTTCGTATCCCGTGGAAATAGCAGGAGCCGTACGGTGAGGGTTAATGACTTTAAATTCAGAATGCATAGCAATTGAAGACATACATACTGTGAAGCAACAATCAAATTGCAATTGCTATGAATGGTTTGTGATTTTTAAAAAAGCTGAGTGCATAACATTCAGTGTGATATGTGAAAAAGCCAGTGCACAGAAAAAGCTGTTTGTAAAAACCAAAGTGTTGCAAGTGTGTAGATTTAAACTGACCCACAACAACAGTCACATTCAAAAATCGAATGCATATTTATAAGCGTTATTCACTAGAAAGTATCCATTTTATAAAGAGAATTTTAAATACAAGAAAATTTTTTGTTTCACAATTATTATTCAAATTAATCAGAAAATTTTGGCTAATGGATATTTTAGTTTAGAGTTGAATAAATTAAAATGCAATATTAAATGCAATCCATGCAAATGCTTTGTACTCAAATTTAACTATATTAATCATGAAATTTCATTTGTAAATCAAACTTAATCATTAAATTCACAAGGAAAAACAATAAAATTTTAAAAACTTTATATAACACCTCTCAAAATAAATAGCACAGATACTTTTCACAAGAGAATGCAGTTAGAATCTTATTTGATATGAATAATTATTTTTTCTTGTCACAAGAAAATATGTAATCAAAAATAGTCTTTGGAAAAAGAAACTTCATAAAAATAACTGGAAGCTTATAATTATAAATTTGTTATTCAAGCTATTAAAAATATTCAATAATCAAATTATCAATTTAAGCATATGAGTGAAGCAATTTTCTTTAAAAAGTATTTTACTATAAAGTTTTATTTAAACCAAGAAAGAAAAGAAACATATATATATATATATATATTTACAAAACAAAAAAATATAGATAAGCATGTAAAAATTTAAATTTGCGAGAAAGTAAATAAGGAAACGGATGTAGGAAATGTACATGGAGGAGAAAATTTGTGAAATTAAGATAATACATATTACAGATATTTCTTTGAATTCTTTACATTTATAATGACCCTATCCCAATTTTTTCTTAATATCTCTGTAAGTAAGGGGAGTCTATATAAAAACAAGAACAACAAGCTAAAGAATGGTTTTTCCTTTGTCGAAGTTGAATAATTTTGTATTTGCTGGCTTAATCACACTATCTCTACTAATAATAAAGGATAATGTGTGTGCGTTGGTCCTCTACAGGGCAGACCATGGGACTTGGAGTTATGAAATTTGAAAAACATACTTTGGAGGGTGGGAATGGAATGTGCACCTCGGAGCACTTTTTTTGAAATTTTAATTAAAAATTAAACGAAATTTTTGCGTTTTTCCTTAATAACCTTCGAAAATATTACAGCACAAAAATAATTTTTAGCACTATCTGAAAGCGTTCCCTAGTTTTAATAAATTTTTAAAAAGATTTTTTGGCATAATTCACAACAATACTTTTCATTGTTGCAATGCAACTCAAACTGTTTTCATTGTTTAAACAAATATTTAAATGCCTATTTCTCTTTTGTTGTTGTAATCTGAGATGGGACCCTGATACATTTTGCTTTTATATTTTATTTCATCAAGATTTTTGTGAAATTTGTAAATCAAGCTCTCCGAAATTTTGTTTTGCTTACATTAAGAATATATCCATTAAACTGAATGGTCATGTTTGATATGTTTTCATTCTTTTCTCATGTTTTAATCCACCTAACATACTGCTGGCCGCAAATTGTGGCTCATAATTTTAATTCTGAAATCAAATGCATATCTTACAAGAGGAATAAGAAAGTGAAGATAGTGCCGACAACATGTAATTAGAGATTACATGACATAATCAGTTATTTGAATCCATAACATTTATGTAGACAATGAACACAAGAGGTAGAAGGTCACTAATAGAACTTTGTTTAAATATCTACCACAATTTGAAGTTTAAAATTACGTTGTTAAGAGAACCATGCATATAAAACGATGCAAGATTCAATTGAAATCATCTTCCAGGCGAACAAGCTGGTTGCAGAAGGTGGCTAGTACAAAATATATCAAGGACAACATTACATTAATACGATACGATTCATGTTTAAATGAATATGCTTTACATTATTTTTTTTGCAACTATGTCTCTTAAAACAAAGAGTCTCATGCACATAATGCAAATGGCCACAATTAGAAGAAGAAAGCTTTCCTTTCGGAAAATCTTGTTTTTTCTAATCTTAGTTTATTTGATTTGGCATTTTCAAGCACAACAATGATAAATTAACAAGGGGAAAGTTTTTGCTTTTGCAAATATGCTTTCTCCATGTATCACAAGAAACATCAGTCGAGTTCTCCTGAACAATATTTTAAAGATAATCTCTGTTCTGACTTTCATTAGTTTATCTCGAGGAGGAGAGCCCAATGTTTAAAAACTGCTACTTTTTACTGCAAACTGAAAGCACAATCCATGCAAAAAAAGTATTCACATTATTGGAAGTTATATTTCAGATATGCATTAAAATGCAATATAATTCTATTTCTCTCAATATTATATTTTATTCTTTATCAATCTTTAATTCTTTTTTCAATTAATATCATTGTATATCTTCAATAAAAATGTTGTAATATTAATTATAAAAATCTTAAGAAAATCTTGCTAACAAACTGATACTTCTTAAAGAACTTTTTAATCTTTGGCTTTTATTTTGATGTCTTCTGAAAAATCTAATAAGCCTTCAATAACCATAAAATAAAAAAAATGAAAAACAAACAAACTTCTACTTAATTAAAATATAAAACAACCACAAAGAACTCAAAATAGAAATTAAAAGCAATTTTTTTAAAAATAAAACATCCTAAAACCCATGCAATGCCACAACAACACATCCTTTTCTGTAAAAAATAAAACCACACAAGAGCATACCTTGCAGCCAAATCCATGTTGTCATAAGCAGTGGGATCCCCTTTCAGTTTTAGCAGAAGCTTGGCACTACTGTGTCGTATAGTAGCCCTCAATTTGCTGAAGCTGCTACTTCGTTTGAGTTTTCCATTCGTCTAAGGGTTCAAGTGCAGGTTACAGGTAAGGGTCGCAGTTCAAATAATTTGGAGGAGAGACTCGCCTTTTACTATATTTGCTAAATTTTCGCTTCTACAGTTGCGTCAGAGCCATGCACACAGTACAGATTAAGACAGGACGGAACACATCACAAAAAGGGTTTATTTCGACCAATTTTATGTCTTACGTACACATTTCACAAACGAGGCAAGAGAAAATTGTTATCATATTAAATTAGCGAAATTGGGGCTTGTTAAACTTTTTCCTTACCCAAACCCATTTTGGCTGCAAAATTATCCCAAGCCCCATCTATTAATGAACATTTTTTCACAGTCCCAAGCATGCATATAAGTAAGAAATAAAATAGGAAAATGAAGCACTAATTAATGATAAACAAAAGAATTAAGTTACGGTCTTTATTCTTAAAATATTAATGAAATGATTAAAACCAAGATGCCTTCCTTGATTATTATCACTTGATGAGATTATGCTGCCAGTGTTTATACAATCTCAAAATTCCACCATATGATGCCACTTGATGTTGATTACCCATAGTTTAAGAGCCTCAAGAGTTAAAATTAATTATTTGATTATATCTCAAATTAAGTAATATTAAATGTATTACGATGATATATATATTAAAAAAATGAAAATTGGAGCATTTAATCACTTCTATGTGTATTTCTCGATTAATTTATATTTAAAATAAAATTAGCTATTGCATTTCGTGTGTAAGAGAGAATGAGTATGTGTGGAAAAGAAAATGCATATTAATTATAAACTTTAAAACAGTTGATAGCTTCGAAATATTTATCTTGAAATAACATTTTTTTTTTAATCTTCATTTGATTATTCTACACATTTTTGAGCTCATGGTACATACGCCAAAATCTGTCAAAATTTTGTTAAAAGGACTCTTTTTCTCCTGATTTTTTTTCAGTCGGGGAAAAAAAAAGAAGTCATCCTTTGAACAAAATGGGACAGGAAAAACAATATTCAGCTGAAAACTTGCAGGTCTCCAAATAACGATTTCAATGTTCTGCATACCTCCAAATATTCATGAAATTATAGAAAGTTTGCTCATTTTTAAAATTAACAACTCCAGTTTCTTTCTTGCTAAAAATGTTTCATTATTCTGTTTAAATATTTGTATCTGTTACGCTAAATAGCAATTTTTTTCAAACAAATACGATATGTTAAAATATAAACTATTAACAAATGGGAAAAAAAAATCAATGCCTGTAAAATTTTCTTAATATTTTGTTCAAAGATTGGTCCACTCTTTTTCCAAAATCTGGAACTGAATCACTTTAAGTCAGTTATCAGCTCATTGGTAATAAATAAAACTGAAATAATTTTTTTAAATGTAAAAAGATTGGTACAATTTGGCATTACTCTTTACGTATGACAATCTGTAACGGTAACAACAATTTATAAGTCCCACGCATGTATCAACATAGATTATACATATAGTCTATGCTACTATAATAATACTGAATATTTAAATTGACAGTTAATGATTTTTGAGATTAATACTTTTGTTTGAAAGTATGCCAAGGGCTAAGCTAAATAGATTTCGAAAATAATGATGGGTCACAAAATTCTCGAATTCAGATTCAAGACTTCTGAAATGCAGTGATTTTTTAAATTTTTCAATTTAAAAAATATAAAAATAAAAAAATAATTTACAAACTAAAATCACAGAAGCAGAAATTTTGCTAAATATAGCTTTAAAAAAAATGTGCACTCAACAGGCATTTGAAAAGTTCAGCTAAAGCAAATCAAATAGCTAATATGTAAAACTATTTTAGCAACAATGCTAGTTTAAAATCTGCATTAAATAAAAAAAAGCCTAAAATTATATTTAAAAAAAACCTTTTAAATGTAATATGTCCCCAGCTACACATTTGCTTTCCTACATTATGCACTACTTAATTAACCCACAAGAAATATTTTGTAAAATTACAAACTTATTATACTAAAAGGTCTTATTTTGTGAAAATGCTACACACCTATCCATTATCCATTAGCTCAAGAAACAGACCCGTGGGAAGATTAGACTCTTTGCAAAGGAAAATATCCTTAAAATACAACTAAACTTTATTTTTGACAGCATATAAATAGCACAAATCGAAAGTATTTCGCCCCATAACTGTTCCAAAAGAATAAGGTAGGCATAGGCGGCTATCTATAAGAGGAAGAAAAAGGGGAATCAAAAACAACTCAAAAATGAGTTGAAAGAAACATGATCACTATAAAGATATGCAGTCAAGAAAGGCTCTAGGTAATATAACTAATTTTTCAACTTGCTTCAGTCTAAAGGTTTCAGAAATGTTTTCAGCGTTTTTATTTGTCTATTAAGACAAAAACTACAGTAGTTTATTTTAAATTAAATAAATAAGCAACTTAAAAAAAAATTCCACAGAAATTCATAATGAAGGGGGGGGACCCTCACATTTCGGTTTCACAACCAGAAAAATATGGTGTTAATATATTAAACTGACTCCTTTTATAGGTATAATAGTTTTACTATTATCAGTAAACAAGTATCTGCAGCATACTTAAGATATGCTAAATACTCTTCTCTGGGAGATTTGCAGAAAACAGTTTCATTAATGATTGTCATGTTATATTCCAAAGGCTGAGTGCTTTAATCCAAATGCACAAAACAAAAAAAAGAGTCCTAATGCCAAAAAACAAAACTATGATCACTGTTTTTGGAGAATCAATAAGCAAAGTCATAAATAAATGAGGATAATTCCTTAATATGCAGTTGGAATGTACAATTATTCAAAATAACCTATTGCAAATAAAAACAATGTACATCTAAATCATAAAACGAGAAAGGCGATATAGAGTAAAATATTTCTGACTGATTTGTGACATTTTTCAATACACTTTAGGCCTATGAACATATAACCATATTAATCCCATTTTGTAAAAAAAATCATAATATTAAATAATTGATAAAAAAAAAGATAGAGAATGCACTTTAAAACTTTAGAAATCCATATGACTTGAATCCAGCACTTATGGATTTATTTTCTAAATAGATTATGATATATAATTCATAATTAAAGTCAAGAATAACCACTTAAATCTTGTGCATAGTGTGAAAAAGGTACTATATATTTACAAGAAACCTGACAAAGAAAATAAATGATAAGGCAATTTTGTTATTAAATATATTTAAAACAGAACTTTCCATTTCTAGCTTTGCATAAAACTAGCTCTCTCGCTAAGCTTCTCAATTTTATACATATCACGTTTATCATCATTTTTATTTTCTTTAATAAAAGGAGAACTTTACCTCTCCCTTTAAAAAAAATGTGATAGAAAGATAGAATTTACATTTTTTTTTTAAATTCCCCCTTCACAAACTTTTAATAGCATTTAACAAATGACTTCAATAACTTAAAGCAAAATAATAATAATACTTGCATTTCTTTTCAATTATCAGCTAGGAAAAGTAGTGCTTACAACCTAACTAATTACAATGAATGTTTTATACAAGTACAGAACATAAGGATCAAGTAGTGAGAGCAAAATGACCATACAAGTTTAGGAATGATTATGGAGAGAGTTAAAAAGGGAAGAAGTAAAGCAGGAAAGATAGATATATACAAACATGCATTGTCAGAAAAAAAAAATTGAGAGGAAAGCCCAGAAAAAAAATACAAATTCCCTTTTAACACACAGATAGCACAATTATCAGTAGTACAAATGCAATAAAGATATGATTTAAACACTGTGCATGGCTCTAGTTCTTAACTCCTACCACAGGTGTGTTATTCACATAAAAAAAATTTTTAAAAAAAGAGAGAGAAAGAAAAGATAACATGCTTTTATAGCCAAATAGAAGATAGTGATTTGGATGCAGGTTATTTAGAAAGCAGTTTAAATAATAAATTTAAAGCTGTCTTTAATACAGATAAGAGACAGAAAAAGATTGAAAGAGTTTGGTTGAAAAAAATATTTAAAAAAGTTTTTACACCTTTACAACAAGCATAAACTAATATTTTATGTGTTCTATCCTCAGCATCTATGTGAAAAGCAGATATGTTTTTAAATTGTATAATCTGGATAAATCATTAATTTTTCGAAACATTTTCACTTTTGCATTTTTATTCTTGATAATAACCAATTCAAAGACATTAAAATACCTCTGGAAATATTTCATTCAAACCTTGGAAACAGTTTTATGATGTGGGTTAATTTATTAACACTTTATATTTTCATTGTTTTACAATTTATAAATATGGGACAATATGTTTGAATATAAAGTATTATGAAATTTCAAAAAACATTTTGAAAAATACAACAGTTTAAAGCAGAAGTGCAAAATACTAGAATAAAACAGGCATTTTGTACTGTGTGCATGCACTTTGAATTAAAAATCACCTGTATTTTAATACGTTAAAGTAGCAGCAACGGCATTTGTAAAGAATTAACATCTTTTTTTGTGCCCTGAACATTAAAAATAATTCTTCACACAAAAGTTGCCATGAGAATAAATTTAATTTCCAAGCAAAATGGATGATGAAGATAGGGGAAAAAAAACTGCATGGTAAAACATGCTGAACCAAAGTACAGAACAGAATGGAAAGAATAAATAAAAACTAAATATTGAATTAATAAGAAATGGAATGCAAAAGAAATTCAAACATATCAACTGGTTACCATAAAAGTATATTATAAAATGAACAGAAGTAATGATAGCTAATTCACATTCCAAGGGAATTTTTATTTAACAGACCATATTAAATAAACTTTACACAATTAGTAATGAAGAGAAAATAATCCATCAAGAGAAAAACTAGGAGCTTTTAATCATTTTTTTAAATAACAGTTAGCAGAAAATAAAACCTTTGACTAATGAGGATTAAAAACCTAAAATTCAAAACACATTGTAATTGGAAAACTTCAAAATAAATCCAAGACTGCTACTCTCATTATATTAACACTAAGTTTTTTAAAAAACAAAAAAACAGAAAGACTATTAGTTTTTAAGAATCTTTTAAGTAATTAAGTTAATAATTATATTAGCGAATCTTAAATGCAAGTTGTGTTATAACACACCTGATGGTCAGAAGCGAACTTTTCTAATTAAAACATGTTTCTTTTTAAATATTTTATTAAAATATTTTAAGCCTCTCCTCAAAAACAAAATAACAGATAAAAATGCAATAAAATGAAAAACATAATAAACTCAAAATATATAAATGAAAAATGGTCAGGGAGGAAACAAATCATGCTTTTTTCAATTCACAATACACAGGAAAGGAGACACATAACAGCAATGCAACAAATAAAATTGAATTCGAAGTAACTTTCATTCAAAATTCAAACATAATTACGCAATAAAATGCTTTTTATAGAGTTCATGACAGATTTTAAAAACTTATTCCCATTAATCATCTAACTAGAAGGATCCATTCTTGATATGACTGACATAAGACTTATAGTACTGTAAAATAACAATAAAATATACTTCTCGCTAAACATATCTTTTTGATAAGTTTCATCACAAGCAAGATGTCACTTGCTGTATGGTGACATTTTGTTTTGTTAAAAGCTGTTAGCAGCAAAGAGAGAAATCACTATTTGCAACTGCATTTAAGAACAGATACTGCATTTTGTTTGCAACTGAATGTTTTAACATGCAATATAAAATCTTGGCACAATCAAGAAGAATTTTAAAAGCTCTAAATATTAATCAGCTTTCTCTGCTTAAATCAAATTTCGTATAAAAGCAAAAATATCAAACTACATTTAACATTTTAATCATTTTTTTTATATATAAACATATTTTAACATGCCAGCATTGTGCAATTAAAACTTCTTAACTAGGTAATTATGAATTTGAAAAATAAAAAAACTGATTTAATGTTGGATGTTTTGTGTTAAATAATTACAGAAGGCGATGCAAAATTTTGAAAATATCAAGAGATGCAATCCAATCCTGGTTTATTATAAGTGTAATAAATAATTGTTGTGAAATCATTAATCAATATTGCTTTTAGGAAAAAAATTAAAGCATGTACAGTAAAGTTAAATGAAAGGCAAAATTTTGAAAACAAATTTATTTGCAACATACAGTTAGCTGGTAATACAACATGTTAGAAATACACATTAATTTAAGAATGAAACATTCCTCCCAACTTTTAATGACACTAAATTACTCTACAGCAAAGGGCAGACAGTAAGGAAACATCAAATAATTAATTGATAAAAAATATATATATATACGCTTTTAGCAGAGTTAGCAATGGAAAAGCAACTATCAGCCATAAAGCAATTCCTGTTGCGAAATAATTAAAAATAAAATACATTAACTAGCTCTTGTGTAATGATTTCTGATTACTTAATATCAAATACAAAGTGTGATGATAAAAATTATCTATTGGAACTGGTGCCCTACCCAGAAGGCCAACTCAGAGTGAAGATGCCTGGTAGATATTGACTTGAACCAAGTGTGTAGGAGTCGGAACATAGTTCAGGCACTGCTTTTTTTAAAAAATGAGAAATAAATATAAAAAAATTGCAGACATCTTCTTGAGACAGAGAGATTTTAGTCACTCAGGGTAGAGCCATCCTGGTGCTGTTTTTTTGCGACTACACTACTGGTATTTCTGTACAATAGAGCTTGTGTGTTGTACTGTCATTGCATTTTTTATGGCAAAGACAGCTGAGCACATAATATGAATCAAACTTTGCCAAAAGTTTGGAAATACCTGTGGTGAGTAGTGCTCCTTAAACATCAATAGACTATTGAAGCCAAGTCGATAGTATCAGGTTTTTGGAACTATCAACTGAAAAAAATCGATAATATTGACTTTCTCAAAACTATCGAAAGTTTTCTCCAGGGCAATACACAGGCACATTTTCAGTCCATAGCTTTAAAACTGTCAACTGGAACTATCGATACTTTCAAAACTATCAACAGGAAGAACATCTATCGATAATATCGCTAGGGAGAAAACTATCGATAGTTAGGGAACATTATCAACTGAACTATCGATGTTTAAGGAACACTAGCGGTGAGACTCATGCAAAGTTGAAGAAAATTTATACTGAAGATTGTATGAGCATCACAAGAGTTTAAGTTATTCAAATGTTCCCAACATGGCCATAAAAATGTCAAAAGTGACGATTTCCAAAACATGGACAAATGCCAAAACATCAAAATGTGTATTAGCCGTGCATGTATAACATCGATTCGCTACTTGTGAGTTATCTGAAGAGTGCTGCATTAGCTATGGTTCAGTTCAGTCCATTCTGACTGAAGATTTGAGTATGAGACCGAGTTTGTCAAGTTTGTTCCAGAGTAGACTAAAAAGAAAACCGGAGTTCAGTTGTGCTCAATCTTCTTAAATGTCCTTGAAAAGGAATATAAAAGGAGATGAATTATAGGTTTGTGGCTATGATTCAAAGAGATTGACTGCAATTTTCAATTCAGATTTCTCTGCCATAACAAATACAATGACAGGACAGTACATAAATATTTTAAAGCTTTACTGTATAGTGGCAGAAGCTACAACCTTGTAACCTTCGTTGTATGCATGGGAGGATTCAAGGTCAACATTTCCAAGTGTCTACACTCCGAGTGTTTTAGCTTTACAGAAAGGGCACCAGTCCTGATAATTTTTAATCACCCTTGGTACATTATCATTTCTGTTTTGTTTCCATTCACTTTCACCAGTCACCATCACATTTGTTTTTAAATGTCCACACAACTAAATTAAATATGTACATTCACACTCACCTAATAAATGCAGAATTATTTCTGTAGATTGAAGTAAATGGTACACTTAAACTATTCTTTTCTGAATTTAAATGGTTTTGAGAGGGTTCTTGCAGCGCTTTGAAGGGTCCCTAAAAAGTTTTTTTGGTCCTAAAAAGTTGTTGGAAAAATTAGAAACTGTTAATAAACCCAAGAAAAAGGTTTGGTTAATAATGAAAACAAATAAAGGTTAAACAAAAATAAAATCATAGCAAATAATAAAGGGATATAAAACCATATCCAAATAAAGTAAAATAAAAAATAACTATTTAGGGATTGAGATAAACTAGGTGGTAATTAATAAGCAACCACACACTCCGCAATGCCCACAAATTATTGCAAATAGCAGGGAATGGAAAATGGCAAGAATTTATCAATGAAGCTGTAAAGTAGTTAAGTATTTACCGTCTTCATTTATTTAATCAAAGAACATATTATGAAAACCTGAACAACAAAAAAAAGAAAATATCTGAAGAACCAAATCATTCATTTTTGAAAATGGCTAAAGAAGGAAAGCCAGAAAAAATGCGTTCATGTGTGAAATTTCAACATTTAATAAGCACCATCCATCAAGAGCTAAGTCCATAATAAAATATAGAAAAACTAACCAAGAAATGTATTCAATAGAAGCAGCGATTGAAAATTTACACTAACTAGTTTACAATCAATTATCAGACAAGATAGTTGTTTAGAATTTAAAAACTGAAAACCATGCACCGCTGTTCTTAAAGAAAACTAGGCAGATCAATAAAAGTAATTTACCAAGCATAAATTAAAAAACAGAAAAGACTGATAAATTCTGAATGATGCTTTTTTTTTTCCCACTGAGTGTTTAATTTTTCCACACAGCATATAACTAAAAAGTTTCACTCATAGCCCATAACAATATGCACTGACACAAACATGCCTTAAGGAAAAATGCTTGATAATATTTCACTAATGATGTTAATGCAAGAACATAACACTTTAATCATATTTTAAGATAATTTCTTCTTGTCAGTAGATTTTATGTCATGAGAATCCGTTGAAATATCCAACTGAACAATGTATCATCACAAAGAAAAAGATGAGATAAACATTTTTTTTTTCTTTTTTTTTACCAGCCGAATTTTTCAATTCAAGTGGCAATTGTTTTTTTTAATCTTAAAAAGTGAATAAACAAAGGGCAGAACTAAAATGAGTAGCACAACTTCAATTTGTCCCTCTGTTTAAAATAAACTTTTGTAAACAAAACAACCATCAAACTTTTAAGCATGCCCTTTAATTCAAAGATTCAATTCTCCACAAAATAATAATAAAAAAAATGCATTTTATGATCTCAAAATGTTTAATATAAAATAGTTTATGAGGAATAATTATTTTTTTTTCTAAATATTCTGAGCAATTGGAGGCTCATGACTGTAACTTTAAAAATTACAATCAGTACAAAAACGCACAGATAAGTTTCTGAACTGTATTCTGTACTCTCCAAGCAAAAATATAAAGTTTATTCACTCAAACCTGCCAATTAAAATTTCAGAAACCTAAAAATAGTAACAACGACATATAATGCATGCTAAACAATTAATATACATATCAGTTACATGGAAAATATAACTACAAGTTTTCTCAGTCCCCTTATTATTAAATGCCTCTCCTTTCTTAAATTCAGAAACAAAAACCACTTATATTTTTTAATGAGAATTTGTGGCATATCGATTAATACACAAAACATGTTTATTTTAAATCTAATGGATGAAAACTGTAAATTGATAACCAAAGAAAAAAGAAAAGTTTATGCTTGGGGGAGGGGGATTTAAAAGCAGATCTGGTAAGCTATGCACAGGTATCTGTATAAAAAAATTGAAATCCTTATCAACTTACAGAACCTAATGAAAATGTTTTTTTTTTTTAAATTTAGACTCAATTTTTATATTGCAAACTTTTATTACCTAATTCTGTAATTGCCTACTCAGTACATATTAACTCCATCGATACGGGACCGTCCCATACGTCTCTTCAAGCAAAAGACAATAGTCGTCCGAAAGTCACTCTGAAATTTCCACCCTCTTTCGTTACGTGCGATTGATTTTACACCAGCGGTGCATGCTTTCTTCGTTAGAGTGGCTCCACCAAATGTGTTTGGGAAAGAGGGGAGTTTTCTTAGAATTCGGAAAGTGCCAGTTGTCATTGTGGTTTTTGAGGGGGGAAGTGCATTTCCCTCATCTTTGATACAGGAGCTTCGGATGTTCCCGTATTTTGACATCACTTTATTTCAATGGCCTAAGGAATCAGAGGATTAACACACCATAGTTGCCTTTACATAATCTTAAAATATTAAGATTTTTTTTTAATCTTTTTTTACTGACATATAATCAATAGGACATTTTGAGGAAGCTACAGGAAATTAACCTTGAAATTTTACAACTACATCTTTCTTAAACTAAATTTCAGTTTAAACAGCTTATTGAAGAAATGGATGGAACATGGACAAATAATTTTCATAATTACCTTCTGTTGAAAGAATAAAAACTGTTTATATTTTTTAAGTATATTTCAGCCTATTATAGAATGCAAGATTAACACTTTTATATCGATTCCATGCAGTGATTTCTTATTCAATTTTAAAAATTTGAATGAATTTAAAACTGGACACAGCCAAGAGTTTACAGGAGTGCAAGTAGTATATATGCAGCTAATAATTATAACAAAAATCACAAACTATTGAAAAAATTTCATCTTTTTCTCAAGATTGTACTATAAAATTCATACCTAATATGCAATTCAATAAAATACACATATTGACTTATGAAAATGTTTCCTCTTGTGTCTGCCCTCTTCTGTATAGCGACTGATTCAAACTACGGAATAGCGGAGCAGAATGAGATGAGAAAATCAAACTTACGTCATCAGCTTCAGTACAGTGGTCATACGCCATACTGTCCAGAGATTCTCGAGAGCCTCTTCGGCTGAAGTCTTTCGATCTCCGCTTATCTTTAGGAATAGCGGTCAAGTCAGCACTTAAAAAATGAGGCGACTTACCCTGTCTCCCTGAATCTAGAGCCTGGAAGAATGAAATACAAAACTCTTAAAATTTTTAAGTATTTAAAACCACATATATACCAGACAGGTCACCTGCATGAGTTTGAGGACCATATTTTTGGGGTAAGTTAAATTGAATTAATAAAAATAACATTATGATATATTCTACCCAAATCAAGAGAATCAAGCACTCTTGTGATCAATTAATCCAAAAAGTTCATACAAATTTATTATTAAAACACATGTTAAAAGCATTTAAGTGTATGATGTTAGGATTAATAACTAGTAGTTAAAACTCAGTACCACCACAATGGATTTTCCCCCCATTAAAATCAGATCACAGAAATGAATAGCTCATTTTTTTTCAGGTCAACAATCCATTAAACCTCAAATTACAAAAACTAACATAAAAAAGACATCAAAATGCAATTATGATAGATAACAGAGAATAAGAATACTTTTCTTCTTAGTAAATATGACAAAACTACTAATGTAAACTTTACCAATATTACGACTAAATAAATAAATAAATTGGGGAAAAAATGCTTCGAACTATTATTTAAAGAAAAGTTGATCTTTTCTGTACAAAATACTTTTCACTGAGTGAAATTTTACAAATATAATCGATCCATATATTCCTATTAAAACCTACATAAACATCACAGTCCCTATACAATAAGGATATAAGAAACATTTTAACCTCTTTTCTAGCCCTCAATGCACAGTCTTCAAGTGTGTCAGCAGCTTCATATTTGCCCTGCCTTCGATACAGAGCTCCCAAATTCTTCAAGGTTGTTGCTACCGTAGGACTAATAAAACAAATCATAATTAATATATTTGTTTAATAACACACACATAATATGCTATACATGAATAGAGAAGTGTTACCTATCTACTTTGGCAGCTTTATGCCATCCTCCGTATTCACCATAAGGGGAGTTTTCTTTCTGTTTATTTTTATTTTCTTCCCTTTCTTCAGCTACTTGCCAAATTGGCTTATTTTCTCCTACAAAAGACAGAATATATTAAAATACATACTATTCAAAACAAAAGTTTTTTAAAGAAATTTAGTATTAACCACATACTAATGGCAAATATCACTTTGCCAGTTACTTTTGTATTAACACATTGTTGACCGGCAATTTTACACAGGGACTTCATGTCAATGGATATTATTTCGTAATTAAATGTGGAAGTAAAATAAATTAACTCGTTTCAAAATTAGCATGCAAGAGGATCCACCGAAGAAAAAAACACAAATCAGAAAAACATCAGACAGAAATGGTAGGAGCTAAAGCTGAATTTTTAAGAATTTTACAAACATATACAAAAAAGAAAAATGTATCGCATCTGGGGCAATTTAAACCTTATGCTATCTATCAAATAAAATAATAACTATACAACAGATAAAAAATGCTTCCAAGAGTTGTTTCAGTGGAGAAAATTGATTTGTACTTAACTTAAATTGAATAAATAAATGAACACACATAATAATGGCAGAATGCAATTGAATTTTTTCCCAGCTGACATTAATTGGATGGAAAACAAATATTATCAACTAATGACTTTAAATGGACAGAATTCCAGGTAAATACAAGATAAAATAGTTTTTCAGTTAATGGGAGAAATAAGTATGTTTGCAAGGGGCAATATACAAAAACAGAAAAAAATCAATCATGGGGGAAAAATGGTACCATTATCAAAAATTATGCAACATAGTTAAAAAAAAAAACTACTTAAAGTTAGTGCAAGTGTCTTATCTAAAAGTTAGAACAACAAAATAGATTTATATATAGTTGAAATGAATTCATAATGTTATTCATTCAATTACTTTGAACACAAATGAAATAAGTTCAGTTTCATGCGTTTATAATATTGCCTTTTTAAACCAAATTCTCCAATTTTATAACCTCAATTCACTATTTAATATTTTTAATTTTAGCACATTAATTTGAGAATATCAGAGGGAAATGCTAAATTTTATCAATTAAATAAACTACAAATATAATCAAGAATAAATAAATTTTCAAATAAGTTTGCTCACCTGGATTCTGGTTTCACAAAATTTTCCAAGTAAAACCACAAGAATAACTCAAAAAAAGTTTATACTTTAAGCATTTTTTAAAAAGAGAAACCAATTAGTTATAAAAATTTTTATTACAGAGCATGCAGTACTTAATTTTACTTCAGAGAGTATAATAGTTGGATTTTAATAATAATTAAGATATTCACTTCCATACCTATCTACTAGTTTCATTTCTTCATTATTCATGAATAAGACAAAGAACTTTAGTAATGAATTGAAACTGATAAAGCAGTGCTATGAAATTTTATTAAATTTCATAAACTATTACAAAATTAAGTGGACTTATGAGATAGATAACAGTTTAGAATAAATTAAAGACTGTGTCATCTGCTACATTGTAGCAAGGTGTTTCATATGTTTAATCTGCTAACTTCCCATCAAATGCTTGGAAACAACTTTCATAGGAAATCTCCATCTGGCTACTATTACTACTAAGCACAACTGTGAGTCCCTAAAAGAGAAAAAATCTCTAATTCTACAACTATGCCTTCTTAAAATTGGTCTCAATTGTCAAGTGAGAAGGCCTGACTAAGAGGGTTACATTCAAAGCTGGAGATGAATTTTGTCAGTTGAAGATGAAGCAAGAAAGGAAATAAATGAAAAGAAAATACACGATACACAATGAGAACTCAAGGTGACAACATATGGAAAGCTATGAGCAGCTGCATTAATGTGAGTGACTTAATACATGTTAATACAAGTCTCCTAGTTATAGAAAGCACTTCAAAAATTAATTCATCACTCAAATATAGTTTTATTATACAGAATACCAGTTTTTGCTGTTTAAAACTTAATTTTCCGAAATAATATCATTTAATTTGGAATATATAAGGATTATATCTGGAGCTAGGTTATAATGATATAATGCATGGCCTTCTCCACAGTCACCTTGAATTGTCACCATTTAGATTTGTTACACGTTCATTAACATCAAAAGTAAAAATAAAGCTCAAAATACATTTTATTACCATCAATACTCCCAAATTCTCTTTCATGGGCCCTTGTTAAAACTTGTTTATATAAAATTTCAGCTTCCTTGTATTTCCCTTGTTTCAGATATGCAGATGCCTAAAATAGTAACATATTGTACTTTTATGATATATTTAAAATTATTTTGCAAAAATGCAACTGAACTTTAGCAACAAAACTACAATTTAAATTCAGATGGACATGAAATCAGAGAAATAAAAATATTACTATTTATATTACAGTTATAGCATTTATTAACTCTAAAATAAGCTAAATTGCTCGAAAGGAGGGGAAAAAAAATGAAGTAATTACAAATGTGCTACCTAGAAAACATCAAACTTGAAAATTGCATACCAAGTTATTTTTTGTTTTGGCAACATTAGGATCATCAGGGCCCAAAGTTTTTTCATAGATTTCGAGAGCACGCTGGTAGTATCGCTCCACCTCTTCATATTTCCCTTGATTTTGACATAGTAATGCCAAGTTATTAAGTTGCTTTGCAACATCAGGGTGATCCTTCCCAAGAACCTTTAACATACAAAATCACAAATGTCACATTAACTGGCATTAATCATATTAAGGAAATTAAAAACTGCATTTTTTAAACAATTTTCAAAATATTTATCTATAGTAAAATCTTACTCTTTCTCTTATTTCTAGAGCCCTTTTACATAATGGCTCTGCTTCTTTGTATTTCCCTCGCTTTCCATATAAAACAGCCAAATTGTTTAAAGTTGCAGCAACCTATAAATAAGATGAATGTTTATTAGAACATTTAATGTCATTTTATTAACCCTCCAAGTGGTTGAATCAGCTTTTCCTATTTTCAAGCTCAGCTCAAAAGCAGATTATTTTTGTTTCAATATTTCCTAAAAATTCCAAAAATTAAATATTATTGAAGTTTCAAATTTTCGACAATATAAATTTAAAAAAAGGTTTATTTATTTTAATACTCATTTCACTGGAGCTTAAAGCTATTTGATAACAATAACTGCCCACTTGTAGGGTTAAAAAAATTATTTTAATGCTGAATCATTCTAATTTGAAAGTAGGAAATTTTTATTTTATACACAGCAAAGAATTTTTAATAAAGAGTGGATAGTGAGAATAGCAAACCTGCAATTATAATTGCATACTGCTCTTTTAAGATTAATAAAAAAAAACTAGCTATTGTTATTTATCATAAGATAGCAAAAGTATTAAAAACACAAAATAGTTTGGCATATATTACCAGCAGAAGAGAAAAGGACTAGGATGACATTTTCAAGACTTGTGATGATAAGCTTAGTATCTGTTTCACAAATTTTATTCAGTGTTATTAATGTCTCCTTTAGTTTTATTACATGCAGGTATATTCTACCTTTTCATATCTTTAAAACAACAGCTGAGAAGTAAATTCCTTTTCTAACTCTAATATTTCAATTACACCTACAATTCTAATGCTGTCAGCCTTATTAATTGTCATATAAAAATTTTATTTTATAAATGCTTAAGCATATTTAAAGTAACAGTCAAAACTCTTACGAAACTTTTTAGCAGAAAACATATCTTCTCTCAAAACATTATATATCAATTACAAGTCTCCAGTCAAATCGCTTAGTTTCAAAACAGAATATATTAAATCTTTGAAAATTATCTAGAAATAAAAATATTCTAAACTCAATAAAACCCAATTATATTTTTAAATATAATGTAGAATATTTTTGACTAATAAGTTTCACTTCAAATCTGAATGCATAGCAAAACTTTTATTATTCACATTAAAGGAAATCTTAATATTAATTACTTAAGAGTAAACAATCTTATACATACAGCAGGGTGATTTTCCCCTAATGTTTTTTCCCTGATAGCGAGAGCATCATTCAATAAATTAGCAGCCTCCTTGTATTTGTTTTGATCCCTGTAATATAAAATTCAATATATCTCACAAAAATAATAATTATTACTTTGGATATAATAACATGACATAAATTATTAGAAATTCTAGAATGAATATATTATTACACAACTGACAGTATTCTAATTATTTAAGTATAACTTGCATAATACCTCCTCAATTCATGGGAAATAAACATAAAACCTTAGCAATCAGTAAGAAAATCATGCATAAGATGAATGAGTTGGCCATTATCCATTTTTATAGGGATTCAGTATCTTCAAATGTTGTGTCTCTTCATACATGGTAATCTAACTTTTTTTTTAAACTGGTAAGTAGGAAGGGGATGCTTAAAAAAATCAGTAAAACAGCTTGATTCAACATAAAATTAAGTCAACAAAATGGGAAAAGCAGTGTGGGTGTATGTATTCCTAATGTATTTAAAAGCAATTGATATATTTGAACATAATTCATTTTAAACAATTTATTCCTTGAATAATAAAGTTGTACATATATACTGAAAGTATAAATGAAAGAATATAACTTCAAGGAGTTATTTCTATAGCCCCAAGATAAGTTTTACGTCATTCATTTGCGATTCAAGTACTTGTGGCTTTCTATACATTGTCAGTTTAAAATTCACTGGTAGTAGAAGATTTAGCAAATGAGGCCTTTATGCCAATGAGCCAAATATTACAATTTTAGACAGCTGAGAAAGTCACTTTTACACACTTTCAAAGTCATTATGCTCAAGGAAGCATTAGCCTTCCCACTAATCTGCCCAGAATTAAAAGCATTAGGCCCTCACTGCACACTTTCATATTTGATACATAATTTATTTTTCATGTTAATAATGAACAGAAAATTTTTTTGTCCACACTGTATCAGATTAGAAACATCATAAGAAAAGACTGGATAATAATCATTAGTTCCATTTTCCATGGACAGCACAGGTCCCATTGGTAAGTCTGTAGTAATCAGTAATTCAAACCCCGATACACCTATTGACATACAGTAAACTCTTGTTACAACGATATCTGATGCAACGATAAATCCCTCTACAACAATAAAATTTTGTGGTCCCAGTGAATTTGCATAGAATATAATGTTAATCTCCCCTCAATATAACGAAATTCTGTACAGCAATAAACCCCTTTACAACAATGTTTTTTTTAAAAAAAATCTCAAGACCATTTTCTTCCACTTCAACAATATTTGTTTCCAAATACCTGCAAGTGAAAGATCATAAAACTCAAAGCGTTTCCCTTCTCGAAAATGGATACAATAATTTAATCTACTTGAAGGCAACAGGTGTTACTCTGGTAATGACTACCACAGAACACTTTTAACAAATCAAATGCTTTGCAGTTTTTGGCATGTGTGATTCGAAGATTTCATGGAAGCTCAGTTCAATTTCAAATGATTTTGAGTTTCAATCAAAAAATTTGATATTCTTTCATTTAGTCTGAATTCTCAACTAAGATGACAACTATCCTTTCAGGATAAACAGAACATGCTTAAAGAAATTGATGATGGAATGAAGCAGGTTGATGCAGCCAAGAAATAGAGACTGGCGCAATCTAGGATTGCAACTTTCCTGAAGAAGATGAAACAAATTGAAGAGGCTGACAGTTTCAATAAAACTAACCCTCAGAGAAAATGATTGAAAGTTGCAACAAATGAAAACATTGACGCTGCCGTGGATTCGATACTCATAAAAATAAAAAATAAAGTAGAAAAGCCTTAAAGTTGTAAATGTTAAGGAAGTGTGTGACAATGTTGCTAGGAAAAAACTGTCCTTTATTTCATGGAGGATAAGCAAGCAGATAATGACGAAATTCCAAAAATGGAGATTTTTCAGATGCTGAAGAACGTGTTTTGAAAGCCTTCAAAATTCTTTAACTCAGCTTGAAGAAAAAAAGTGGCAAAATGTCTGGAATTAACGTGAAGGAATATTTAACAGCGGATGATGATCTTATGGTTTTTGCAAGAGTTATTGAAGAAGATATTCAGTCCGAAATCGTGGGCGAAGTGGAAAATGATGATGAAGATGATACAGATCCATCGAAATCTTTATTGACATCCCAGGAAGCTCTTCAATCAGTTCAGTCCCTAAGGGCATTTTTTTCAAGCCTTTGATCAACAAATGATGATCATTTTCATGCATTAGACTCTATGCAAACCTTGTTAGTTGACTTAACAGTTTAAAAAATGAATATGCAAATGGAAATATTGGATATTTTTGATAAAAAAATTTCTCAGATATGTGAACTATTTTATTGTATAGCTGAATTTTCAAATTTTTGTATGCTTTAAAAATCATTAACACTCTGGTGATGGGCTTTTTTTTTTTTTTCTTTTTCCTTCTTCTTCTTCAAAATGTATATTGTTGTACTGTGTCCACATTGAAACAACGAAGATTTAAGCTTTTTTATATCACAATCCTCTATAGCAATATCTTTATTTGGTTTCCAAAGTATTGTTGTAAGGAGATATTACTGTATTTACACAGTTATTAGCATTTAAAAGGAGTCTTGCATCTTTGATGGTTTCATCAATTGCTTCTACAAGTATTTTACAACTTGATATTACTTCCAACATACTTTTTTTTTTATTGTTTTATAAAAAAAATAGTGATTTGATACGTTCATTAAGTTCAATTTAATAATATCACAATTCTATTTTGATTTTTTTTTTTTAAGTATTTTCTGTTATATATGAACTTCCGATGCCCAATTTTTTTTTTTTTATTTTGAAATTTAAAAAATCGTGCATTGAAGGGTTAATTAATCTTTTCATGCATAAAACTAAAAAATTATTGCTTTTATTGCAGAAAATCATTTTACCTGTACACTAAAGCAAGAATATTGAGCATAGTTGCAACATCAGGATGATCATGTCCACTAGTTTTTTCAAGATCTTCCAATGCTTGCTTGCAGAGAGGGACTGCAACCTCATATCGACCTTGAGAAGCATACTGTATCACCAGATTGTGTAGTGTTCGTAACCGAGCAGGTATCTCGTAACCAGCATTGGCAGATACAGACATCTGTGTTGAAGGAGTTGGAGAAAGTGCTGGAAAAGAAAGAAATGCCTCGTCATTCTCTTGAATCTAAGATATTAATTAAATAACAATTATCAGGATAAAATGAAACAAGGGATAAATTTTTACGATGTTAACTTACCCTCATGATGAGCACTGTCGTCATCATCTTCAGGAAAACCTAGATTCAAGGGTTCGTCACTATCTGGCTTCTTTTCAGATACATTTTCTTCACTACCCTGCTATAATGGGCACAAAGAATTTAATTAAAATACTACACAACACACAAATTTTAAATACTGAATAATTTAGAAATAAAACTAAAAGCATTACTTAATAAACATTTTTATTAAAAGGGAATCTGCTAAAAATTACAAAATTTTGTTATAATACAGGTCGAGTCCTTTTATTGATTCTATACGTTAACATTTATATTGCTTACAAACCTCATTTTAGCAAATTGGATAGTTACTTTTTTTTCCTTCCAAATTAAAACACTCAACATCCAAAATGAATATGTTACATATGTTAATTCATATGGAAAAGTAAAACAAGCTTTTTAAAAATACAGCAAAAGAAAAGTGCAAATTGAATAGAATTGAAACTGATGCAACATAAATTTCACTCAAGTATGGGTTAAAAAATTGAAAATGTATCAGAAAACACTCAAGATATCAACTGCGCTGTAAATCAAAAGGAAAACAATGGGAAATTACCGTTTCATTGTCATATTTCTTAAGCTGGTTCATGAATTCAAGGTGCTTTTTGTCTTCTTCTAGCTGTGCCACCATTTGTTCAGATACCTGTAGTTTCTGTTGTGTATTGGCTAACTCATCTCTGAGCCAAGCATTTTCTTGGCAGAGTCGGCGAACCTGAGCTTTCAGCTTCTGTTTTTCTGCCTCAACTGTTTGCAGGTGACCAGCAAGAGCCATCATTACCTACAGTAATCAGAAAGAAATGTTAATGAACAACTATGCCTCATATATTTCATCATATAAATAATGGCAGCAAAAAATATCAGAGAAACATTATACAAAGGATTCAAGTTTTGGGGAGATTGCATTTTGATAATAATAAAAGGAAAGTGAGTAATGAGAGAGATGATATTTTAATACATAATTAAAATCATTAAATTTCCAACAAACAAGATACTAATTTTTTTCATCACATATTTTGGATTAAAAAGATAATCATTAATCTTCCAAAACACTATAGTCTCAAGAGGACATATTTATTAATAAATACAACATAAATCTTTTCAAATACAATTCACATAGTGTAAGTAACCATTTCTGAGCCCAAATAATTTTTAAGTCGCATAATATTATATTAATTTTTTATTGATTTGTTTTTTACCAAAAGGTAGCAATATATGCGTGATGAAACTTTTTTTTCTGCCAAGCTGTTCAGGGTTTTAAATTAATTTTTCTTCTTTTTGTTTCGGCAGTTTCAAAGCAGTTGTCTGAATTAGGCTGCATCATGAGCCTCTCTAAAATGCTGAATTAGCAAATTAGACTCAATACTGAATTCCATATAAAATGGCCGATTCTCCTTTTTATTTGCTTTTCTTTTGCTTCTACCAGACATCTGCCTTGTTTCCTTTTGCTGTCAAGCAGATCCACATCTTTAAGCTCTTCATGTACAATGGATCTTAACCTTGGAATAGAAACTTGGATCTAAAAAAGTATAAACTGCTATGGAAATGCCCAGATAAAGTCTATATATGTCTGTAACTTAGAACTCATCTTTATCCATTTTGAAAGCACCATCAATTTACAGATTTTTATATTATGCTATTTCAAAAACGAAAGTCGATGCTAAGCAAGTTATTTGCAGATAGAGGATATAGTAAGTGTTTTGTGTACATGTAATCTTATTTATCCCTACAGATATTTGATAAACAATAAAAAATTGAAAGCTAATGATTTATGGATCAAGAATATCTTATTTTCAATTCAACAATAATTTTGATAATATTTTTTACTTTCTCATATATGAAGTATGCAAAGAAAAGTATTGTAATAGTCAAAAAATTCAAACTCCAGATTTTGATGAATCTCCATGTTTTTGACTTCCCCGAGTCTGAAAAACACAATTTTAGAATTATGTCTGCCTGTAAACACGATAACCAAAAACAGTTTGAGCTAGAGGGATGAAATTTAGTATATGGTCTTTACACAAGATTGGTAGATTTCAATCAAATTTGGGATGAAATCCATATATGTGAAGTCTGTCTGGCTGTCTGTTCGTGTTCATGGGAACAAAATAACTCAAAAACTTACAACAGCTAGATAGATAAAATTTGGTTTACAGTTTCCTCATCAGGAACATGTCTGTATCAAATTTTGGACCAAATCTGTCAATGGGTTGACTGTCTGTTGGTCTGTATAATTGCATGCTTGTGAACATGACAACTGCTAAACACAATGACTTAGATAAATAAAATTTGGTATATGGTCTCCTCACCTTAATTGTAGATCTGTGTCCAATTTTGGTTTCAATCAGTTGAAAAAAAGGCGTTCATACTGCATATTCAGTTTCTTCACCATTTAATGAAAAAAAAAAAAGTGCAACTGCTTCGTGTATTTTCCCCCACTTGTGTTAGGGAATGGTGAGTGTTACTGCTGCTTAGCATATTTTCCCCCCACCTGTGTTAGGACATATACACAAAAGTTTAGGGGAGACCACTCCCGCTGGTTTATGGCAAAACTTAAGAGACTTTCCAGTCTTAATGAGCTATAATGGGAAAGTTCAGTACATTCTGTATTATTATTATTATTTTAGTTTTATGTATTAGATCCTCAAAATATGAAATTACAATATATTTTAAATGCAGAAAAAGAATAAGTAGAAAATGTGACATACAATTAAAGTGAAAATTGAACCTTGAGACAACATGTGTCCATACATGAAATCACTACATTTCTTACCAGTAATAAAAATTAAACTACATAACATATTTATAATAATAAATCATTAAAGTTGTTCATGGATTTATTTATATTCACAGATTGATATTTATTTAAGAAATATTTTTAAAAAAATCACTACAACAAATTTGTCTAATGAATATGGGTTGAGTAAGATGTTGAAGCTTTCTATTTAAGATAATAGGTTGCAATTTATCTATTAGCATAACCTGAAAAAGAATTGTAGAGCTAAATCATCAAACAAAGTTAAAAATAATCTTTCTTCTAAATGTAACATTTAACAAATGAAAACTATTAGTTATGATTTGACTTTTTTTCATGGATGAACTTGACAAAGTCCATTTCAACAATGGGATTTCAGTTTTTATATATGTGTAGCTACTGATGTGTTTTTAGGAGTCTGGCAACTGTATAATGATTCAGTAGCATACAGAATGACAGAAAACTGAAGAGGACTATGAACAACTTAGGAAATTTCACTTTTACATGTTTCATTAGCAAAAAACTATGTTTTAAATGCCATTGCCTCAGTTTCCAACATTTTTTTTTTTTTTTTTTTGTCACTACATTAATGTATATATGTCCATTTTACAATCGAAAAACTCTGAATATTCAGAACCTTTTCTGGTGTACATAATGTAAGGCTCCAATTTATTTTGGTAATAAATGAGTTAGTAGCAACAGAACAGCAAGATTATGCCATCAGAATTATAAAAATTATTATTCGCTTATCACTTTGTATTGCTACGTATCCCTATTCGCATTCTCGCTAGTTTTTTTTTTTTTTTTTTTTTTTTAATCTTTGGCTATCTTTCAGTTCTAAATTTATATTTAAACTTATTTTACACCTAAAACATTAATTTTATACCTTATAATAAGCTCAGTTCACCTCAGGATGGGATATGTTTCTTTCTCTGTAATCTGTAGTAACGTGCATAGTTTTTGGTGCTTCAATTTATCCTTCTGTGTTAACAATTCACAGAGATAATATACCACAAAATATCCTACCGCAGCTACAATATGATGTATTTATCATTTAATAATTAAATCATTGTTTGTTTAACCCAAATTTGAACATCATGATAAATTTTTTGAAGAATATACACTGGCCTCCAAAAGTTAAGGTACAATTCATTTTTTGTGTTTAACTAGCATACAAAATATAAATACGAGATTTGATTATATTGTATCTTATCTGATTATTTATTGCATTTTATTTTTACTCCATATGTAATTTATGAATCAATAATTAGTTAATCATAACTGACCATTTTAGGGGAAGGAAGAAAATGAACTTTTTTTTTGTTAAAAATGATGAAAAAGATATATAAAGCAGAGTATGTGGGTTCTTTACAAAAATAAACAGTTTTTGTGGAATCCTGATGAAGTTTGACACATGTGGGTGGGAGAGAAGGTGCTAAAGTGTAGATACATGGAGGCAACTGTGTAGTTGTTCTCCAAAAGAAAAAACGAGAAATGTTGTGCACTGTCAAGGTTTTCATTGAGCACAGTCCAGTATAATGACAAAGTATGGATATCCGAAGTTATAAAAGCACATATTATTCTTGTTGCATTCAAGGAGACAAACAGTTCTTCCATGGCGAACTAAGCACTTAAGAAGGTAGTCAGTTGCCATTTGGGAAACTTTTTTTTAATTCCTATGTGTACTTACACTAAAAATCAATTAATAAAACTGAAAAAATTAAATATACCCTCAAGGCACTATTCACATAATGTGGTTTCAAAGTTTAAACTGACATGCCTAAAATTGAAGATTTCATCTCTTTTTTTCCCCCTGAAAGATTTTGGATATATACGAATTTTATAAGAATTATATTTGATTTTATCTTTTGAAACATAATGGTCCATTTGATAGCATTTAAAATTTCAAACTGCTTTCTTTCTTTACCAATTTTATTTGGTTTATAGAAGGCATTCCCACAAATTTAAAGTTCAATCTTTTTTTATTCCCTCAAAAATAATTAGTTATTAGGTTCAGTAACTCCCCTTTGAAATCATTTCCTTGGATGGCTTTTAATGTAAAATAGCCAATGCTATCTATAATAGTAATTATTTAAAACAACATGCAAAGATTTTATTTCATCAACTTAACTGAATTATTACTCCGTTTATGTGGGGGGGGGGGGGGCAAACCAGCGGCTTGCAGAAGGCTTTAAAAAAAAAAAAGATTTTCCTTCCTAATTGCATTCTTGGCATCACCTTTCCAAGCTGGCAATTAAATTGTTGGGCACCTGAATGGTAAATAAAGACCATGCACAGAGCAACCCTTGTTCCAGCTCATTTAAAGAACACAAAAAGGGACAAGAGTAGCCACCTGTTTTACAAGGCAGTCCCAAAGGTGCTCAATAGGATTAAGATATAGGTATCCTTTCGTAGCTGGCCAGTCCTTTCTTTCTCATATCATCATCGCAAAATCACTAAGTCCAAAACTAAGCATATTTTCGAGAGGTGAACAGTTTAAACTTAATTTTGAGTCGTTATGATAAATAGTAAAATTCATTTTACAGATTTCTAGCTCCTACAGCTGATTTACTGATGCTTAGATAACAGGTTTCTATCACGAAAAAATTAATTTCAAATTATAATTGATTGCAGTAGTCCATCAAAAAGATTTTGTGGACTAGGTGACTTCTGCCTGAATGATGACCCTATTACAACAACCCTTAACTTCAATATGAGTGTGTAATTTTATAAAAACAATTAGTGGTTGATACAATTCTTGCAAAAGAATTTATTAAGGTTAGTTATGATGTTCCATTATAAGCCATATTTATTTATTTTTTTTTTTTGCCTTTCTTTCCATTCTTTTACAGGCGAGCAAAAAAAAAACAAAAAAAAAGCTGTATCTTAACTTTTGGAGGGCAAATGAAGAGATTAGAAACAAGTCTAGGTCTGCAAGCAAGGAACTAACAAAATCCGCAAACTACCTACCTGAGCTTCACCTAAACCCAGTTCTATAGAGTCTAAGGTCTTCTTAATGATGGCGGTTTTTTCTTCCACCACATTGCCATCATTGGGCTTCTCTAGCTGCACAGCTTTCAGAGAAGTCAGGAGGCCATTTAAAATAGAGTTATGTTCATTTTTTAGTGCTTCCAAGCCTTGTATCACAGTTTTGGTGTTGGTGATGATCTCTTCTTGGGTCATTTGCGTCATTTTGCCAATGTTTTCGATTTTCTTACTGCAAAAAGAAACATTCTTATTAATAAATAGTTAATACTGTAAACTAAAAAAGAAAAAATACAATTGCATGACTAAAAGACAAATAATCGAAATTTATTAAGTAAAGAAAAGAAATAATAAAAGAAAGAAAGCTAAAGTAAAGAAAGCAATTGTAAAAAATGTTATTTATCACAATGATAAAATTCTCTCTCTGTGTCGAATTGAGCTGAAATGTTATCATTTCAAATTTGTGTAAAGCATGATGGATTGTTGGACTTTACAGAAACTTAAAAAAAAATTCACACCTAAATCTTCTAAAAATTTATAGTCCAAAACAATTCTTTTAGTTAAAAAGCAAAATGGATTTTTAAAGCAAAAATTTAGATTACTGAATTTTTCCTATCGAATATAAATTTTTGTAAATTACATGTTTAATCTTATTATTTACTATTATATATATAGGGCATGTAAAGCTCCAGTTGGAAAAAATTCTGAGTATAAATATAATAAGAGATCAAAATGGAAGATTTAAGGGCATTAATTTCAGTATTTACATTTGTAAACATATTTTTCTGGTCTTCCATAAAATTCTTGAAGTCATTACTAAGTTACGAGATTTGCATGAAAACATCGATATTTAGATTCACAGATGAGAACATTTAAAAAATGTGATTCAAAATTAATATCCTTAACACACTTTTGATGATTAACAGTTTTCAGGAAATGCTTAGAACAGTTTGCATTAAAGAGCGTTAGAGAGTCCTTCATAAACTTTCAAAGTTATCCTAAAATACTAACAAAGAATTTCTTTTAACATAGCTTTCTACAGAAAAGCTATTGGCAAAAAAATCCTTATAAATAAAAATTAGATTCCTGTTTTATTTAAAAGATATATAGAGCATAAGAAAATCCTATATTTATTATATTTTATGGAATTAAGCATCTACATCCAAGAATAACTTTACTCAAAATTTTTCCAGATATTTCTGCACATTAGCATGTTAAGTCTAAAGAATAATACCTCTAATGAAATAGATAATCCTTTTTTGAAACTTTAATAGATGTTTTATAGAGAATCTTTCACAATTCAATCAAGAAATATTAAAGGGAAACTATGGTACAACAACTACGTATTCTAAACATAATTTAAGTAATTCAAACCACAGACACTTCACATTATTTTATAAAGAGTTTAATTTTAAAAAATTAACATCTTCACCGGGAATTATTTCTAAACTACACAAATTGCTAAACAGCTCCAAGAACTGAAAAATAAAATTAAAAAAAAAAGAAAAAAAGCCAGATAAGCTGCAACTCCGTTTGCGAATCCTTAAAAAATCAGCCAGACAGCACAACATAAATTAACAACTTATTTAACACAAGGCTTGAATACTTACATTCTATAAACTTTCAAGCTCTCAGACATGATTTATAAAGCGAGGTTAATCAACATACTTTAAAACAAAAGATCGTATATATTCCTGTAAAACCCTTTTTACTACAAGTCCACTCCCCTTGCAGTGAAAACAACACTCAGTGAAGAATATAATCTTTGGCAACGAAATTTCCCAATGACACAGCTAAGCGAAGCGATGATATGAAAAGAGTTTCAACAGACACAAAACAGTGCTCAAAGATTACACAAAAATATATATAGCCTTTTAACAATGATCGCGCACAAAAATATATCTTCCAAGATCACATTTATGGGTGGACAGAAGTTAGAGATCACATACGAATTAAAAGCATACGGAGCTTAATTGATTTGACATTTTAAAAGCAGACGAAGCTTGGACGTAAATAGGCAGGAAAGGTTTGAGAACCAAACAGTTTTAAACACCCTTTTTCTTTTGAAATATCGAATTTTATATACGTTTCCAGTGACTTATGTTTCTTCAATAATCAAGGTTCCATTTAAAACGCCCGTTAGTTGAGAGACTATTCTAGAAGAAGGCACTTGCTGACAACTTTGGACGAGGGGATTCGAATTTCTCGGCAAGAAATCTCTATAATGAAAAGGGGTGGGGGAAATGGGGCTTTCGAATGAATGCCATTGCGCATGAGCACCGATGCAGGGTTTCGTGCGCGATGCATAGGGAGTGGTAACCAGCGGGGAAACTTCAGTACTTGGGGCGCCAGGAGAAAAACATCAATGATATTGATCGAGTTCTGGAGCGGGTACTTGGAAGGAGGTATAGAAACGGAGCGCGTGGTAAACATATTAAAAGGGAAGGTCCGAAAGTGCCCCAATTGAATTAAGGCCCGGGGGTGGAGAAAGAATTCTTTTCATTATTCTGCCGACGTTACAGAAATTCTGGCACGTTCCGCATTCATGAAAAATTTTGATGCCAAAATCTGAAAAGTATTCAACTTTTGGATGACTCAATAACGTAGCACTGTGCTCTTTATATCTCTTGTGCCAATAATCAATGAAATTTCTAGGCCAAGATACCTTTTCCTTATCTTTCTTGGACAGGATAAATTTTTAAGAATGAACCTGTAAACTAAGGAAATAATAAAACGATTTAATAACAAATAGACGAAGTTAGTAAATCACAATATCTATTAAATGGTAATAGTGAGATTTTGCCGATATATTTACAGTAAACTCGATTAGCCGCCATTATTAATCCCAAAATGTTGTTAAAAATTCAATCACAGATAAAAGAAAAGAGGTGTTTGAACACTAAACCGACATCTTTGTAAAAAATCCAACAACTTCTAAGTACAGAAATCCAATGTTTATCACTGTTATATTTATATGTATAGCCCCTACTGTAAATAAAATTTTTTTAAATTTATGTCCGTTTTCTGTCATGTTATGGATTATCCGCGGTTGCCACTTCACCCAACTCTGCGGATAAAAGGAAATTATTCATTATTAAGAGTTGTAATTTTTTTATGTACCCATATTCTTGACATTTTTACCAGAGCTCCAATAAAGTTTAGGGAATAAAATCTGAGCACGTGAATTCTTAACTGCACGAAAACAGAGAAAACTAATGAAAATAGCATATGACAATGATGAGATAACGATATCACACCAGAAGAGATAACAAGACAAGAATAATTCTTCAAGTGCATTCAATATTTAACCTTATTTCATCAATTCCAGGTACAAGTTTTTGTCCAGTCACTGCAAACACACATTCCGAGAATTTATCAATTCGTAGGCAACTCATCGAAACCTTATGTAATTAGTCAGCGCCTATGCAAGTTGACAGCATGCAGACAGTTGAAAGCACACTCCTTATATGGCTCTAGAAGGAGCTCCAGCAAAGTATATACCTTTCATTTTAAATATAGTTTTATTACACGTCATTTGGATAGCAGGCGTTTTAAACTGATTTCTGTCCAAATGTAACAATTACCTTTAAACATATTATGACCATATCCGGGATTATATAGCTGAACATAACGCCGCCTCATACCCTTGTACCTGGCAACCATCACAGCTGTTGAACCAGTTGAATGGGCATGGGACAAATATAACTAGACAGACTGACCTATGAACGATTAACTTGAGTTGCCCCTCACTACAGAACCCATAGATGCGACGGTAATTTGCCTGGATTGATCGACTGACCATAATTAAAAATTATCTAAACTGCGATACATTTGTTTTAAAATTAAAACGCATGTACATAATTTTATATTTCCCAAAATAATACCAAAGGCATAAATGCCACAATGAGTAACACTGTAATTCCTTAGAGTGGTAACCCAACAGAACATCCGACTGCTTGTAATATATCGCTGGATTTTTGAAAACGTTATTACACAATAAAGTCGTGGTGATGTTCCGATATTGTCTTGATTATCAATTCAAGACTGTTACATATTTCATTTAAATTCATAATTTTGTTCACTGCAATCTCGCTTGATTTTCAAATTACAATAATGAAAATATTGCATGCTTGAAATTATTCATGCTTTTATACTTTATTCACGACCGCACCCTTTTTTCGTATGAAAAATATTTCGCAACCCCCAAAATTGAAAATAAAATTAAAAAACGATGTACAAATTAACGATAAATAAAAAAAATCAAGTTAAAACAGTTCTGCGACAAATCTTATCGAAACCATTTAAATCAACACAAATATGGATGAATTTGTCGGAAGACAAATACATCGTCTTGCACGACCCCACTTGAAGTGCAACTCACAATTTAAGAAGCCCTGCTCTAAACATGCAGCAACCTTTTACGTCAATAAATGAGGTTCAAAAACCACAGAAAATGATCAAAAATAGAACCGCATTAACCACAACAAGACAGAAAATGAAAATGACAAATACTTTGGTGGAAGAACTTACACATTTACATCGTACAATAGCTTCTCATTAAAAAATTTAGCAGCGTAATCAAGCAAAAATTGATACCGTGAAAGGGAAGTGGCCCGATTTTCTAAACATCAGCTAGAGCGCTTTCGCTATTGGGAGAGGGGAGATAAGCCGGGTCAAAAAGTCGAAAATTGGAACTGAATCGGCTAATCGAGGACGTCTACTCAACAGAACCTTCTTTAAGGGATCGGGGTCCAATCAAAACAATTTTAATCAATGCTTTAAAAAGAATTAAGGATTTAAAGCGAAGAAAAAACAAACGGGGGGTACGGTTAACTGTTTAGCGTTAAGTGTTTTGCAGCATAGAGAAGACAACCGAGTATGCAGTTTAGATGTCTTCATTTCTTCCGACTGGAACCAAATTTTGATGACAAGACAACATACCAAATTTCATTTGACCAAGTCGTCGCGTTTATCAATTATATTTTTCAGATCACCACGAAAAGACAGACAGATTTCACCACAGGTCACTTTACCATTGACACTAAGGACAAGACACCACTTCATGCTCCTGCGACTAAAACATTTTGGTTATTTAAACAGTGTAATAGACCAGAAGTGGAAGAGACATCAAAAGTCGCTCCCTAGCCATCTCTCGCTCTGTCCAAAGATCTGAGGGGGTAATTTTAGCGTAGAGTTGACAAGAGCTGTGTCCAATTACACTAAGGACAACAAGAACCTGTACACGGAATTTAATAAGATTTAATGGAATTATAAAATCGAATATGAATTATTTACTAAACTAAGGAAGCTATATTTTATGCATTACAAAAATCTGGAAGATTTTTCAGAAACTAATTTTTAAAAATGAAAACAAATTTATCCCTGTTATTTAATTCTTTAATGTCAGGGGGTTTTTTTTGTTTGTTTACTTAAAAAGTGTAGAAAAGAGCATTCGGTACTTTTCCGAAACATTCTCAAATTCGGGGCAAAGAGACCACAAAATTGGAACGTCTGGTCACTTAAGAAAACATAATTTGGAAGAAATAAAATCTACTTTCTAGTTCCTTTTAAGTTTTAATCTTCTCCAGTAAGGAACTCAACGACAAAAATTGTCTTTTAACTATTAACACAGATAGTTATTCTCCACTTAATAGTTTTTCTCTCCTTCTTCAAAAATGATAAATCGAGGTTCAGAATGACACTCTGAATACTAATGGGTACTTCATAAAAGTCCACAGACCCAATTACTGTCAGCTCTAGTATTGGCGATCGATGAACAAAAGAAGACACTGCGTAACACACAAAAACATGACAAAGAAATGAGTAAGGTAAAGGTTGGTTTAAGACGGATTAATGCTGAGCACACATGCATTCATGCAAAGAAAAGGTAAAGGATGAATGAAAATATACAATTCTCGTAACCTACAATAATAGGATTTCATTGAACCAGAATAAGATATTTTGATAAGTATTGAATATCGAGGAACTTGCAGATTTTCGCAAAAACGAGGATCGTTTCCGTATCAGAAAACTGACAATATATGTTCAATGGTTCCAGTTTGACTGAATCTATTTTTTTTTTTTCTTTCTTCTGATTTGACATTTTTTTAAAGAATTTGAATATAGTCACGATAATGCACAGATAAACGCATTTAAGATGGAGAGGAATCGCATATGTATGTCAATAAAAGCAAAAAAATAAAAATGCATATAAGATTTTACTTTGACATGAATGCCAACAAGCAGGTAAAAATAATAAAATGATTTAAAAAGTAAAATTTTTATTGATCATAACCGACCATGCACGTTATTATTTTTTTTCTTCATATAAATATGGAGCTTTTTTGTGCAGTTTTCATGTATACTGAAGAAAACTGAGCTTGTATTTTGGGAAAAGTACCTCCAACCGTTGACAGATTTGGTCAATATTTGATGCAGATCTAGAATTTGGGTGCAACATCATGTCAAATTTCATCCATTTAAACTATTGAGTTTTTCAGCAATCATGTTCACAAATTCCATAAATAATTTATCCGGACTCGGGGAGATCTAAAACGTCACAACTCATCAAAATTCCGAAATCTAATTTCATAACGCTTACAATACTTAGTACGAAAAAAGAAAATGGGTGAAGGGAATACTTATAACCGCTAAATACTTTAAAATTAATTCTATTCTCATCAATTACTAGTACCAAGTTAACAAAGCCACAATATACACGAAATACAAATACTTTTCAAACAGAACGCCACACTACATACATATATGTGATATTTTAATTTTTTAACTTTCTTACATACTTTAAACGATACCTCATTTTAATTACTTCTACTTTCATCACAGTAAGCGCACTACAACTTTCTTTTCGAGTCACGAGTCGTTCCGGGAAAATTCCCTTCTCTGGGTACTTAGCGTTTTGCGCATTCCTATCTGCCCTTTTTCACTCTAACATGAAAACGAATAACAACGTCGCGCTGCTTAGCGAGTTACCTTTTTCAATCTGGTCATGGATACTCGCATCATATGATTATTTTAACTACTGAAAAGTAACATACTATTGTCTACGATGGAATGACTGAAGATTTAACAACTGCTGTCTTTTCCTTAACAACATGGAATACTTCACCTTTAAAACCTGATGTTACATATATATACACTTTTCAGGTAACATTTACATAATGACACTTCCAATTTTGCTATATAACAGTATTGAAATGCCACTTTTCCCCTAACAATAGCAAGGTCCGGAGGTGAAGAACCCCGAGTTCAAGCACTCCGTTATAACCCACCGCACCATCGTCATCATTTATATTAAGGTGACCAACCGTCCTCCTTTTGCAAGGTCTGTCCTACTTCAAAAGGTGTCCTCCTAAATGTCCTTCTTTTCAACATTTAAATTCGAAGACTGAATTTAGATTTAAATTCTGAAAAAATAATTCAATAGGAAAATAATCACGATGAAATTGATAAAAGATGGCGGAGGTATTCAGCCATTTCAAAAATGAACATATTTCATGCGAAAATTTATTCTTTTTCAATTTTCGTTGAATATAATCACGATGAAATTGATAAAAGATGGTGGAAATATTCAGCCATTTCAAAAATGAACATATTTCATGCGAAAATTTATTCTTCAATTTTCGTTGAATTGCCCTAGAATTAATGCAATAATTAAAAGGGTACTTTCACTTCCTAATGATTTTTGGACATGTGAGAAATCGAGATTGAAAGGTGATACTCTAGCGTAAAATTCAGTATGAAGGATATTTCTTGTTCGGATATTTTTAATATATTGTTAGAAGATGATACATTGACAAAAACATTCAATCTATGGGAAAAGTACTCATTTAAATAATAATTAATAGGCAAGTAAGCATTATTCCAATTTAAAACGTTACAAATGCTTTTATTATGCATTTATCATATGATAGCGTATTCTGTATTATTTGTTGTTGCGATGAACAAAATGTTTCTTTCATTTATATTTCTTTCTTCAATTTATAAGTGTCCTCCTTTTCATTGGAAAAAAAGTTGGTCACCTTATTTATATACAAGACTATGTTTAAACCCGCAACACATCCCATCCCTGAAACAAAAATTGTCATCAAATCATTGCCGCATACACATTAGGTAAACCAATCTCATTTAAATATTATTAATATATTCCATCCCTAACAGGTGCGATGCATCATCAAACTGGAAGCGGGTAAACAAGACGGCTTTCTTTAATAGGTCAAAACGTCTAAAAACGAGCCGGCCACTCAAATCGTGGCGCAATGTTTGTCTGCCTATAGACCCCAGACAGACTATATCGATCGCGTCATTCCTGCCAAGCCCGAAATAAATTTGTCGGTATACAGATAAGAAAACATAATTACAGGATGACACAAAGAAATTTGTATAGATTGGATTCTGTTTCCTCTCAATTAAGTGTAAATATTCAACTAAATTTCCCATGGGTGTGGTGTGATCTGGAATTCTGCTTTTCAAAGCTATTAAAACAATTAGTTTTCATATGCGGCAATGTAATCCGGTTTCATGTAATAGAGCCACGCCATACGAATAAACTGTAATAGTGTTTAACACTAAAAATGTAAACTTGAATTGCATGATATCGTTAAAAATAATCTTCAGATGAATTTTGAGATTATTATTTTACGAAGAAACAAAATTATAGGAGATGTATCAAGGCCAAGGTCACGGAAAAAATCTGAACAAATATACATATGATAGAGCAATAATGTAAATAACGAATACGTAATAGATATTTAAAACTTAATCCAATGTATAATATTTTCCGAAATAAAATAAAGCGATTCAGTTATTACAAGCTAGTAAAATCATCTTATCAAAACAATTACTCATTCTACCCAAAAATATCTTATGCAAGAAAAAAAAAACACGCTATTATTACGCTACTATTTTTTCCAAAAATATTTATAATCTAGGGCAGAGGTTCCCACCCTGTGGTACGCGTAACCCTGGGGGTACGCGAAATCAAAGTCGGTAATGGCGGAAACAAAAAAACATAAGGAATTTTAAAAAAAAGTTGCAGAATTTTGTTTCCTCATGTTAATACTTGCTTTACCATTTGAATACTTTAATAACTATACCACTTGAAAAGTTGATTATTTCAGAGTGTATTTTTTAGCGAGCCTTATAAGTTAATGCGAAATTGCTGCAATACTGTTTTCGTTTGTTTCGGCGTTGAACTAATACTATTGTAAAAGTGCAATAAAATGTAAAATAACAAATAAGTCCAGCAAATGTTATTAATTCGAGTCATTTGACTCTTAAGCAAACATAAGCCCTTAACATTATTGATAAAACCTACTTTGGTTGGGGAAGGGGGAGGATATGACAGTAGGGGTACGCGAAATTATAAAGATTAACAAGGGGTACGCGAGGGAATAAAGGTTGAGAACCCCTGGTTTAGAATAATATAAAACCATGAGTTTATAACTGTTTGACGTTTGAATTTAAAAGAATTTCTTTAAGCGAGAAAGGGCGGGTAGTGGAAAAAGTTCGCGAAGCCCTGGTATATCACCAAATTTATGAAAAACCCAAAGCTGGGACACTGAATGTTTGCAAGAAGTCAAGAAAAGCCAAGACTCACTACAACTGCACAAAATTACCAAATGAACTTTAACTGTATATTTTGAATAAAATTACTTAATCGAAATTATAAATATATACCAATAATTTATGAAAAAGGTTTGAAAAGCATGCGATATTCCTGGAGAATGGTATTTCGACGTCAGTTTCATGTTAGGAGGTATTTGAAAATTTTATAGTGACTAATGATACATAATTGTTAATTTTGACACGAAATTGGAGGCAGTTATGTTGTTGGGAAATTGCGCGCTTTGAGAGATAGCTGATTTTGCAAAATATTGCAAAAAATCCTTATGCTGCATTTTCTAAAATTAAGTATTGTATTATAAATAATCTATTGCGCAATGGATTGCAATTGTTTCAATTTAGCACAGTAAGATAATTAGATACAGTTTACAAGAGAATCCGAAAGCCTTGAAATAGTGGCCGTTTCCCGATTGCAAAACTACGTCCTAATATTTCATTTTATCATTTCGTATCAACTTGCAAATATTTTGTCGAAATAGAAGAGTGCTCTTCCCCAACGTCCATTAAATAATACAGAGATGAGATTGGCAAAAAAGCAAAAAGACTGAAATCATACGTGAGCAAAAAATTTGTACCATAATTTATACGCGAAAGAAGTAAAACATGCAAGATGATGAAAATATTATACTATAATAATTAATAACTTTATTTATAATTCAGAACACATAAATAAGAAAAATAATATTAAATTATTATTAAATCATTCACATCAAAAGTTAAACAAGTTTAACACATCACATCAGGGGCATCTTCAAATACAAAAATTAGACATTAAAACATTTACCACCTGTACATCACTGCAATTCAATATACACCCAACAGAAGTCTGAGAAGAATTATATTTAATAACCTTTGGATAAAAGTTAGCTCAAAAAATAAATAAAAATAAGGACAAATAATTTCTTTTGCTTCATGCAATTGTGTAAAGTGTATTAGCTCTTTATAAATTATAATAATGTATCATATACTGAATTCTGTTTTATTTCTTTTATTTTTATACATTTTTGAAAAAGTAACAGCACAATGGTTTTGCACCTTATAAAGTAAAAGGGGTCGAGAAATTGTACAGTTAAAATGACAGATTCATTTAGCATTATTGTTATTTGAAACATTTCCTTAATTGTTAAAGAAGAGGTTTCCTTTCGTTTTTTTTATTTTTGTGGCTTTTGTTGGTAACAGATCTCCATCAACACGCTTCATCCCTTGTTAAGGAGGGCTCCTACCTTTGACAGATTTTTCTTCAATAAAGGATGTGTTTGCATTCCCTGCAAGTTTATTTTCAATACAGGCTAAAGTCTTTGCACGGTCTTCAATAGTATTTCTTCTGTTTAATTACTGGCATAGTTGTCGGGACTACATTATCTCTAGAATGCCTAGGTAAATCATCTCTTATTTTTTTATTATGTCTTATTTTCTGCGTTTTTGCTGCATTTGCACACAACTTTTTAGCTGCCTCTTTTGACAGTTTCTTTTTTTTTTATGTAAATTATTTATTTGTTTTTGTTCTGTTTTTTTTATTTCTACATCTTGGTATGCCCTACAAGATGACCTTAAGTCTTCAACTAATTTTTTTCAACATTTTCATGCAATTTTTTTTTTTTTTTTTCAAAATATGCCACAGTTTTTGTTTTCTGCAAAAAGGTGGTACTTAATACTTTGAATGGCACTGAATGTTGGAATGTTCATCCTTGTAGAGCTTGCTGATATAACGTTGATTCGTCAGTAGAAGATGAATCAGCTAGTTTCCTAGCCGGTGGAGTTAAGCCGCACTGTTGAGCATATTTTCCCAGAATTTTCTTTCAAAAACGTAAGATAGGGAGGCCTCTTTTCTTTGTGTAAAAGCGGAATTTTCGGAAGAAAAAGCAAATTTTTACAGGGGGGGGAAATCGGAAATCCGGAAAAAACGGAATTTTGAGAGGAAAAAAAAATATTTAAAAAAAACCGGAATTTCTCCAAAATAACAAAAAAGCGGAAGAATCTCATCCCAGACAATATCTCTATCAAACTCTAGAAAGTTATAAATTGGCAAGTTATTGGACCATCGCTATATACTGAAAAAAATTTTTAAATAAAGAATTCATTGTTTATTTTTTACACCGGTGAAATTTTAATTACTTCGCCATATCAATTTCCAAAGAAAAAAAAAAAAACTTAATATCTTATTGATCCAACCAGTGCAAAGATATAACTAAATAAGCATCTAAGTAACTAAAAACGTAAGTTATGGTGAAATAAAGTACCGCAGATTTATTATTTCACCATAAGCCTTATATAACAGTACCTCATCTAGGACGCTGAAATACGGGAATCAAAACAATATGAAGACCCTTAAAGTAGGGATGGCGATTATTGCGACAATAACCGGTTTTCGGGGGGGGGGGGTTATAAAAAAAACACTCCGTTTGTAGACAAAATTTTGTATTAATATTGTTTTTATAGGAAAACAATCCATTGGCTACTATTTATCGGTTCATAAAGACTTTTTCAGTAATCCGCCAACCAACAGACACCTCGAGGAAGCGGTTGTCGTTGATTGACCTAAGATGATGAAATTCAAACCTTCATAACTTCGTAAATTTAAGTCTAATCGAGCCTATCTTCCAATCCGGTTTTTTTTAACCGGTTATTGGATTTTAAAAAAAAATAACCAGTTATAACCGAGACAAAAAAATAACCGAAAAACCTGTAAACCGAAACAAAAAAAAAACCGGTTTTCGGTTTAAACCGGTAGATTTTTCCCTTCCCTACTTTAAAGAGAACTGATAAATTGTTAAACATAATAAAAGATAGTAAAATAAAAGCTAGTACGAGGTCGATAAAAAGTACGTTACACAGTGCATTAAAACTGAGAGATGGTCACATTTTATACCCTTGTGTTTGATTCCAGTATCGATTACTTTAGAGTCTACACTTCCTGATTAAAAATTATTGATCGTTTTACACTTGTAGCGTGTAATTCAATGAACGGAAAATCGTCAAGACACTGACCTCGTGGACAATCACTGATCAACAGACTCATTAATTGTTGCATTATGAACTTTAAAATGTAAGCTAAATGTTAGCTCGATTTAGAAGCGAGAATCGCATTGAATGGATCCAGACTATTAAAACTAACGAACAGAGATTTGATTCTGAAGAAAACTACTGGCATGAAATATGCTAAATACTAAACACGAAACCTAAACTGAAAACAATTACTAAGAATTTCTTTCTTAGCGTAAAAAATTCAAAATATCAGATTTCAAAGTCGTGCACAAGATAAGATTTCCCCACACGAAGTTCGGTACATGTACACAAGCAGGTGAACTTTTTGTAACATGTTAAAGATAATCGGCAGACAATATATAACCTTTCTTCAAAAACCTTTTCCTTATTTCATAGGAGATTCCCTGAATGGGGAAGATTTTCACTTTCCTACATACTCCAACTCCAAATTTAGCAAATGCAGTAGATGTAGCAGGCTGCATTTGTAATGTTTGCGGTTACTTATTTCGAACTTTAAAAGCCGCGAGCTGACAAAGACGTACTACCCCATTTTTGTCAGAACACTCTCAAAAGGAAAACAAACACAAGAACAACAGTTGTTAGTTTCAGCTGGTTTTCAAAGCGAAATGAGGGTTATCCTGGCTGACATTGTCATTTTGAAGTATAGTCAGATGACGAAGACGAAACCTGACCAAGCAGTCCAATCTCAATAGTTCCATACCAGAGGAAGGTTGATCCTGACGGATTTCATGGGCTGGTTCGCTTACACAGTGGATCTCCAATGGAACCGAGTCTGGAACACGCGACCATCTGATTCCAGAGGTGAGACATTGCCATCAGACAATCGTGGCGTACAGAATATCTATCCGGCAATTACAGTTAGTGTTTCGGAAATATTGCAATATCGTTTAAGACAATTACAAACAGACTATATATCTAATTCTACTGTAATTATTACATTTCTCAATTATGAACAAACAAACAAAGGAGCAACATCAATTTTAAAAATACTCTTTTCACTTAAAGGGCTCCGAATTTACTAAGTAGATACACTTTAAGTCTCTGAACCCGGCTATTGAGAATTCCAGAACCTCAAAAATTCACGTTCACGAAAAAAGAATGGAATCCTCCCTTTCTTTACAGAATTTCTAGAAGAAAGGCGCCCGAATTTGGGCGATTAATTGTCAACAAAGAAAGGAACTACTTCTCTCCTGTAAAATTCATTCAGGCACCCGAAACCGCCCGAGTCCAAGCCTCTGTCGAATGGGACGGCTTGAGGCGGGATAGGGCTCATAGAGTTAAAGGTTACAAAAAGTTGCTTTTTATAGTTTGTTTTGTTTAGTTTAATTCGAATAGCATGCCTTTATTTTAAGCTGCTCGCGAGCTAATTAAGGAAATACCTAGTATAATTTTGAACCGCTATTTACGAAAACGACACTCGAGTCGCCATCCCTCTCTCGAAAGGGGTGCGATTGACTCACGACATGTCTAACACGCCACTAGCGGAAGAACGTTCGACCCAAGATGGGTCTAACAAGCACCAAGCCCCCCATATACGCCGGATCTTTGGTGGTACGTACACCCGACCCTCCAGTTCTGAAGTCAGAGACCGTCACCAGACCACCGCGGCCTGCTGCTTTCTACGGAAACACCGCGAAAGTTAGAGATGTGCAGTTTATTTAAAGAAGTCTTCTTAAAGTATGGAAGGGGAGTGCAGCAGATTCGCGAATTTTCACTAAGTTTTCTTCTTTCAGGTTCCTCTATGTTTGAAAGCAAAATAAATTTAATTAGAAAAAGTTTTTAAAAACATACTTTTGTTAGTCTAAGAAGCCCCATTTTTAAAATTTTAATTAATATCCACTTCGAGATTTGTTTTTGTTAACCCGGCACAATCTAAGAACCCCGTTCTGAAGCATACGCGGGAGAACAAACCTTCATCCTTTCACTTCTTACTCTTAATATTCCCCCCCCCCTCCCCCAAACTCGATGCCAAATGGAGTCATAGGTACGGAATCAAAATTTAATCTAATTAATTTTGAAAATATTAAAAAAGCGTACTCTCATTGAAGATACACAAGTGTGCAAAATTTCAAAACTCTTGCGAATCGGTAAAGATAAGAAAAATTGAATACAAAATTCCATCTTTACAAACATGAGACACGTCCAAGTTAAAAACAAAAAGTGCTCAACTAGTTTAAAAAATCCCAACTTAAAAATATTTCATTAAAAGTTGATGAAAAGAAGCTTTTGTATGGATTTCTTTTAATATGTAAAGCTCTTTTTTGCGGTTTTTGGATCGCGATAAAATCGTTCGCTTCGAATACATTCCGGATCAAAAATCATAACTTAAAAAGCACTTCATTAAAATTTGACGAAAAAAATTTTTATATGAATTTCTTTTAATCAATCTGTTTTGTGGCTTTTAGATCGTGATAAAATCGTACGTTTCGAATACAATCAGGATCACGAAACCTTTTTCACAAAGAAGGCGGTCGCGAACAGGTCAAGTTCAAGGAACCCTGATTTAAAACAATAAATTTTACAACTATTGAGAACAGCTTCGTTCTTACATGCATATAAAACTGTCTAACACTTGCTTAAAATTTACATACACAAATAAATTTATTCAGTTTACAATGTTTTATTACCAATTAATACATTTTTTCCCATGTAAAACAAAATTACAGGATATTTTGTAAATGAATTTATTTCAGAAGTAAAATGCTTTACCTTCAAAATTTGACTTTAGAAACATTCATCCTAATTTCTAAAAAACCACACACATGTCTGACGTAAGTAATTAAAAACAAAATGCAAGATATATCAGCCCCATAGAAGCAACTGATTAAATGTCTGTAGGGCAATAACTCTTTAATTAATACCAGAAATTTAATTCTTTAACGACGATCGTCTTAGATTTCTAACACAGTAGTTCAATTTCTGTAACAGATAGGGATACGGTGGTTTTAAATGTCGCTATTGTTCTGTGAGATGAACTTTCCACACTTGAGTCATGTCAAGGTTTAAAACAGATGAGATAACAGTATTTCAACATTTAGAATACCAAAACAGCCTTTATAGAAATGCCTTTCTTAAACAGGCCGATGAACTTTTTTAAAAAATAAGAATTATGATCAAACAAAACGATAAAAAGAAACACGAGAATATTTTACGAAATTTGTCCCATTTACGATACCGATTTGATTGCGAAAGAAGATTAATTGATATATTCAATTAAAGTAGCGAGATGTAATGAAAGCATTGTTTTGACTGCTGCAAATAAACCTTAACAAAGAACCGCATAAAACTAAAGAGAATCTTTTATTTCGTTCCTAAGATATCATCTGTCGCATTCACTTCGAAATATAAAAGAAAATTAAAGGATGAAAGCAGGTCAACTTACTTGAAATACTTTTATAGAAGAAGAGAATAAAAGAAGAAAAATAAAAGAATAATTAAAGATGAGCTGAACACGTTCAAATAAATTAAGAGTTTAGAGTTTGAAAATTTTTCTAGCGTCCTTTCAAAAGTGGTTAGGCTATCACTGCTAATTAACAATAATGTTTGAAACTTGTAAGGAATCGCTTTTACGAATGTGATAAATGTAACATGAACTTCAAGGAATAAACTGGACCTGCACTTTTATAAAAGAATATATGGTTAATACCATATATAAGGATATAGCTGCAAGTCAGAGGTAAACTATCATAATTAACTAGGGCCAACTCCAGAGTATACGGCGTCCTGTGCAAAATGATTGTGGCGCCCCCTCTTGTATATATCGTATACTGGTACATATGCTAACAGATTTAACTATAATTATCAACCGTACTTATTAACTACTAGCCGCCTTAGGCGACCAGCTTGTTCGCTGGGAATAAAATTTCCACTGAATCTCTTATGTATAAATTGATAGTCATGGTTTTAAATTTCAAATTTTTATAGATATTTAACCCATGTGCTTTCAATAGCCTTGCACCTATTCTGTTCGTTGTCTGCATGAACGTCCCTAATGGAATCGACTAGCATACAATTGCCCGTTTTCGGCAAATTCACTCTCTTATTTCTCTTGCAAAATATCATTTGATTTTAACTTTAAAATGTCGCGGCACATTTTACGTCCAGCAGCATATTAGCTGTATGAAATTATGCTGATTAAAACATAGCATTAAACATTAAGATATTACCTTAGCTTTCAACAATGAAAAAGAAACACGCAAATAAATATTTATTTAAACAGTGAAAACGGTTTGAATTGCAACAATGAAAAGTATTGTTGTAAATTATGTCAAAAAAAAATTTTTTTAAGGTTATTAAAATTAGAGAGAAACATTTTATAGCAACTTAAATTATATCAATGAAAAGGTAATTTTTTTTGCTCTTTTAGATGGCATAAAAATAATTTTTGCGTTGTAATATTTTCGGAGGTTATTAAGGAAAAACACCAAAATTTTGCTTGTTTTTTTAATTAAATAAAATTCTAATTTCAAAAAAAAACGGCTCTGAAGTGCACATTTGCACATTCCCACCCTCCAGAGAATGTTCGTGCCAAATTTCGTAGCTCTAAGTCCAGATGTCCGCCATGTAGAGCGCCAACACACACATTCTCCTTTATTATTAGTAGAGATAATAATTAAGATTTATAAGTAGTAAGTGATTTAATTATTACTAATATAATAGCCCAGATCTTTCGGTAACGCTCTGACGTCACCAACAATAAAACTCGCGCCATAGCACTGCGAGTCGTTAAACAACATTATTTTATTGTTCAGAGAACCTAAATTTCAGTAATTTTAATTTTAAAAAAGTAATTGACGTTCTAATTTCAAATTTAATAGCTCTAAAATAGTGAAATAAAATTTGCTATCCATTGATATAAAGTGTACCTCGCTATGATTCCCGAGAAATTTTAAATTATATTAATCATATATTTCAAATTAATTTCCGTTTTTTAATGGAAAGTAGGAAATTACATCAGTGGTACAGTCTGGACACCACGATGCACCTGATCATTTATTGCAATCGTGATGATAAAATTTGATAATAATTTTTGGCAACGTTAAAATTTACACAAAGACATCTGAAGTACAAGGAAAATTGCTAAACAACGAAAAATACTTCATACGGAATGTTGTTTACCAACAGATATTGGGCCGTTCAAATATTACGTAAGCACCCAAGGGGGGGGGGGGTTGCGATTTGCTTATTTTTGCTGACAAGAGGGGAGTATGAGTGATGCTTACGCAAGACATTAAAATCACTTTATTTCCGAAAATCTCTTGCAACCTGCACAAATAATTTAATTTAAAAAAATTAAATTTGAAAAAAAAAAGTTAAATTTCGCAAAAGAAAATTAAACATGATTTTTGTAAGCTTAAACTTCAAATTTTAAGGAAATTAAATATATATTTTTCATTTTAAGCCGAGTTAGAGTTTTTTTATTTGAATTAAGTCCTAAAATTTTCAAAATTAGATTATTACTGTAATACGTTTTGTAAAAAAAAAAAAAAAAACGGCGGGTGCAGTTTGCTTACGTAATTATAAGAGGAGGATTTGCGATTTGCTTATTTTTGCTGACAAGGGGGAAGGGGGGTCAAAAAATACCAAAAACATGCTTACGTAATATTTGGACGACCCCTTTTTTGAATCAAGAAATATGTAAATATTATGTAAATAAATAAAATATTTCCCGTCATAAAACATTTATTTTATTTGCTTTCAATCAATGCTAAACATTTTTCTCTCTCTCTATTATATATATACACACGTCAGATTTGACGGGAAATCTCTCGAATGAAGAGGCAATTTGCACCCGTCATACCATGCCGGGTGGATTCTATGAATATGAGAATTTTCAAATTTATGATTAGGAATTGGCGTCCCTACACGCTCGGCGCCCTGTGCCGCGACACATGCTACACGCCCCTGGAGCCAGCCTGTAACAGTTTTTAACATTTTGCAGGAGAGCCAAGAGCGGGATGTATCGTTTGCTGATTTTTGACATAGATTACTTTTAACATGCTAAATTTATAGGCTGGCATACTATCTGGTAATTCCGATGCAAAAATCGTTCAAAACGATCTACAGGGCAGACCTTTGGACGTAGAGCTATTAAATTTGGCAGGTAGTTACTTCTTGAGAAGTTGGGTCTCGCTAAAAAAGGGTTTTTCGAGATTTTAATTGGATTTTTAATTAAAAATTAATCGAAATGTTAACGCTCTCTCTCAACAACTTCTGAGCATATTATCGCATAAAAACCATTTTTACACCACTTTAAAATGCAAAAACAAATAGCTTTATAGCGATACAAATTTTATTTCCGTAAAATTTTTTTGCCTAATTTTAATCAAATTTTAAATATCTTTAAGTAAATCTTACGATACTACTTTTCATTGTTTTAATCGCTGCGTTTATATGCAAGCGATATTAAATACATTTTTTATGAACACGTTTATCGTTGCTATAATTAAGAATAAATTTATTAAAATGAGATAAAAGACAGACAAATCAAGCCTAAAAAGGTTAGGAATAGAGGCTCAAACCCCCTTAAATTTTTATTTAAAATAGTTTTCCTTAGTAACACGCCATATCAAACTAAGACATAGCTTCTTGAACTTTGTGCACTCGTGACTCCCATTTCTACAGAGAAAACAAATATTATGCCTTACTTAAAACAAAGTGAATTAAAGTATTAATTACTGACGGCTAATTTAAATTTCTTTATATTAAAGTCATTTTAAAATTTCAATTATTTCAAATTTATTATTTCTTCCATTTTAGAATTAAAAGAACTCGGAAGGAAGAGATCATGACCCACGAAATTATTTTAAGGAATCTCTTTAACCCTTGAACTGCGGATACTTTCTTATACAGTAGAATCTCCCTACAACGAAGTCTCCCTACAGCGAATTTCTCCCTATAACGAAATTTTTAATCGGAATGTTAAACAACATTCAAAATATTCTCCATATAACGAAGTGGTTGTCTCCCTATAACGAATTTTTTCAGACGTTTCTCATTTTGATTTTTGTCATTTTTGAAGAAAGTTGCTAATTTCTGTGCAAACAAATCGCTCACATGTGCAACCACTCGCATTGTTCATTCCAGCGATAACACATAACAATAGAATGCTATGTGAAGGGTAATGCAGTTGTGGGGACCTGGGTTTCTACAGAGAGAGAGCAACATTTCTAAGGGTGAAGATTCCAAGAATAGGGGTGGAGTGGGGGTGGAAACAGCAAATGGATGTGACAATACGCATTTTATGTTTATCCGTACTAGTACATATTATTCTCTAAATTGGTGAATTGTCGTCACTTTTGAGCATTTTATTTATACAATAAAAATTAGTATAATTTTAACAAATTTATAATAAATATCGATTCATTTTTAATTGAAAGTCATAATTAAATATTTTTGAACTTATCGAACATACTAAAAGGTTTGTAACATTTACTTAAATAACTGCAAAAATCTCTAATCTCCATATAACGAAATTTTCTCTATAGCGAATTTTTCAAATGGAACCAAGCGATTTCGTTATAGGGAGATTCCACTGTATATGTGGTTTATAAACCACACCTGCAGTAAAAGGGTTAAGACTTATAGTAAATTTAGTTGAATAAAAAGTTACATAAAGTTTCACGTACAGAGAGAGAAAGTAAAGCGATTACATTTTTAACGATTATTTCCAACAAAGGAGGAACTCAACAAACACAGTAAAAGAGATAAGATAGTTCAATGCCAAACGGCACATTTTTATCAAATCCTGCCCTCACAACGGTGCAACTCGTCACACAATTTAACAAAAAGTGGGATGGCGGTGGTAAGAATCAAACCTTGAGCCACAACCACATTCTTTTTTTCCATCGATCTCTCAACAACGCCTCGCTCCAGCATCCAAAGAGTTGGGTCATTAGCATGAGGCTGGAATTGGCTAAGCTTTTCAAACCCAGTTTTATTCATTTGTTTGATCATTCCCACGCTTCACCGGAGACTTCGTCCGACGTGTTTTGTGGAATTTTCGGAAGAGCGATCATGAGAAAGAGCATCGCCTATAAAAAGTGAAGGGGGGATTCAGCAGACCATACAACGTCCTGCCGGCTACGGATATCCCATTGCCACGTCCTTCCCAAAGAGAATGCATGAGGTGAACGTGAGGACTCTCCGCTCCGATTTTAAAATCTCAAGCAAAGAACTTTTCTTCAGAGTTCCCACTCTTACTGAGGAAAAAAGTTCAAGGACCTTTTTAAGAAAATTTAAGAACCATAAAATTACTTATTTTAGACATAAAAATGCAAATGATAAAATCAAATTAATCATTTGCATTTCTATTTTTGAAATAAAAATTTGATACGGATCTACAATTCTAATGATGAAACTGTGTACCAAATTTTATCCATCCGGCTAAAGTTTTTGAGTTATTGTGTTCACATGAAGACGGACTTCCCTGGCTCTAAGAAATTTAATAACATACGTTGTTTGTTGGAAAACAAAACTCTGTTCAAATATATCAGTTAATTTCAAAATACATTACGATAATCGCAGGACTATTTTACACGTCGGAGAAATACCCTCTGTAGCTCTTATTGTATTATTGTCAAATTAAGCTGTCTTTGAAAATACAAAGAGAGAGAAGATTGATGATTGACAGCATTTTTTTCTTATCCAAACACTCTTTTTTTTTTGGTGGTGGTATTCTCAAGGCAAAAACAAGTCAAACTAGTTTTCTCTTCTGTAACCCAAAAATATTGGATGGACATTTTGCTTATTTTTCTAGGACTTTTCAAGGACCTAACCAAAAATCAAGTATTTTACCAGGGCCCTGAGTAAGGCAAAGAAAATTTAAGGAGTTTCCAAGGAGCGTGGGAACCCTGTTTTTAAAAGTTCTGCGAGACCAGGTACTTTGGTTATGCTGCCCGTACTTTTAAGTGCATAATGCATCGTAAGTGAAGGAATGAAAGTAAAATATTTTAGAGTACATAATATAATTGTCAATATGCTCCGTTTCGTTTAATAGCAGTTTTAGAAACTTGAACCATTAAATAGCTTCAATCCATCTTTTCTTATGCTCTTCACTATGTTTCCTCATTATACCCTGCGAAGACATTTTAACCACTAAATAGTTTCATTTTCTTTACTGTCTCATTAGATGACACCTTCCGTTTTGGGAATTTTTTTGTGGTTGATTTAACTAGGAAACCGCCAAGCTCTTGAGGTGTTTGTGGATCTCACATTATTTTCGTGTCAAGTTACAAAGTCCATGAATGAAAATTTTCGTTTATGAGTTTCAAAATACGGTAATTCGATGAATATGGTTAAACATCTGCACCATAATGCACATGTAACTAGCATCTGCGATAGTAATAAAGCATCAATTTTGAAAATCTAATGAAATTTTAATTTATTATAAAACTCATGTAACCAACAAAAATTTATTTAAAAAATTCTTTAAAACTAATGCTTTGAATGAAGCTATGGTTGCATTTCTAAAAGTTCCTCATAATCTGGTTCGAACCAGGATGTACTATTATTTTAAAATCTGCGGCGGGACGGATAGAACCTCTAAACGGGCTTTAGTTTTCCCTTCATTAGCATAAACCAACAGAAATTCACACTAACCGTTGGACCTTTGGTTTTCTTGCACTTTTCAACGACATAAAACATTGATAAATCGCTATCGTATTTTTACTGCCAAATGTGATTTTTCGGAAGATAGCTTTTGAAAAATAGAGAAAAATTCAACCCAATGTATTTTGAGACTCAATGGTCCGATTTTAACTTGGATCAAATTAATTTAACAATTAAACTTTTCTTCTACATCTTAAAAATTGATAAAATTAATAGAGGGAACATAATTAGGGGAAAAATCTCTCGAGAGAGTTTGCGGTAGAACGTCCTGCATCCATGAATGAAATGGGTATAAGGGGGTTATCTTCAAAGAAAAAATAAATTGCAGCAATGCATGCAGGAAACAGTATCAATGCTAGATTGTTGGATTAGCATTGGCATCTCTAGACGACTTGATGCGTAGTACACAATCAATTTTCGACTGCAAGCAAGTACATCGTCGTTGGTCAAGCATAAGACCTTGTTAAAATGTCTCTGATTTAACCCAGCGCATTATACTTTCACTTTATTTCTTAAATTACTCTTGACACTTATATGTTTAAAGAAATACACAGAATTTCAACTCTGATAACCCACAGATTACGGACCGTAGTACGCTCATGTGACAAATGATCTCGTTTCACTTTTTATTCCTACCCTTTTGGACATACTCACGTGAATCGATGTGTACTGTTTCACATCAAGAAATTTTGTTTTCTTAAAGATAATAAAATTAAAAATTTTAAAATATCAAAATTTCAACAATCAAAAGAATAGTTAATGCAGTTAAAATTATTTCATATGAATTGGTTTTAGATTTTTTTTTTTTAAAGTAATAAATGAATAAATCCCAGAACCAATAACTAAACCGACCCACAGAGATTCTATTAAAAAACTTAACACCATAGAGAAGGGGTGAGGAAACTTTTTACATTGAAAGGTCTCATTAAATTTCGGCAGATGGACAGAAGGCCGCAGAAGCCGAATCTTAAAGGTTATTGTTCTGCAATTATTATATTACAGACCAATGCAAATTGTAAATAACTCAATAGGCCGCATAAGAAACTCAAAAATACCGCAGGTTCCCCACCCCTGCTATAGAGTAGGGGAGAGCGGTGCAGGTTTACACACTTTTTAAACTTTTATATTTTAAGGCTTTAAAGTATTTCTCTCATTTTCCTTATCAATTAATTGGTTAGACTTTAAGGCATCTACTTTATAATTTTAAGTACTTTAAATTATTATATTTTTGTAATTATCCCATTTTCTTTACCATGATGTCACTTGTGTAAACGTGCCCCATGACCGGGGCACGTTTACACACCACCAAAAATGATTAAATAGAAGGCTTACAGTGATTAAAATACAACAAATTAAATACAGAGAAACCTAGTTTATTTCAAAAAGTGCATAATAGATTATAAACAATTGCGGTGAATTCTAATAGTTTTCAAAATCATTCTCACAATTTATACAAACAAAATATTTTTAATTGCCATTCGTAATACAATCCTCATGAGCCCACCTCTTACACTCGGTGCATTGTACCCACTGTTCGCCAGATCTTGATCTTCGCATGGATTTTAAACAGTGAATACACAGACAATTTTCACCGTCATACTCGTCAACAGAATCAAAAGTTTTCTTGGTTTTTTTGTGTCTTTTTACGCTAAACACTTCCCAACTTTTCTTTCAGAACAAGATTTTTCTTATTTTTAAATTTTTTTATCCACAGTTTTTTTTTTTTTTTTCCATTATTATAACGTGTTCTAGTGGAGTTGACTGACTGAGACATAGTATGATGGGCTGATGCTAATTTCCTCTTTATTGATTTCTCCTTCTCTATTTGTAAAGCATTTTTTTACAGGTGTATCTGTAAGAATTGATGTTTGTCTTTTTTTTTCCTAACTCTGTTACTTCTGTTATTTGGCCCTGCTTTTTAAAATGGTCTTACATTTTCAGGTGTTGGGAATGACTTTGTAATGCAAGTGCTACTTGTGCCAGTTCGAACAAAAAAATGGCGATGGGGCACGTTTGTACACTGTGTAAACCTGCCCCATGCGCTGTGTGTAAACTTGCTTCATCGCCACTTTTTTGTTATAACTCAGCATATAAGCTTTATTCATAATAAAAATAATCAACTAAATAGCTTAAAATAACCACAAAAGAACAACCTAAGAAGATAATCCATAATAAGTTTTAATATTCTAATAGTACGAGCTCTATTAAAGCCCATAAGTAAGGGTAAAAATTTACTCAACTGGTAAAAAATCAGAAAAAGTTATCCACTTTCAAGACTGACTCCAAACTTGCATGGGTATTAATGGAGGCCGAGACATTTCTTCTGAAACGACATGTGGCGGCGCCCCCCCCCCCGACCAATGGTATGTGAAATATAAGCCTTGTGTAAACTTGCCCCGGTCTCCCCTATTCAAAATCTGCTAAACGTAATAAGCATAAGGAAGAATCGCTTTGCGTACAAAATAAACAAAACTAATGGTAAATAAACACGATCTAAGCCATTCACAGGGGGGGGGATGACAATTCAACTAGCCAGGAACAATATTTACAACAACAAATCACAATAATCAAAACAAAATTCGACGCAAACAAAGATGAAAATTCGAACTCTTTCCTCCAAAAAACAGGCAAAAAAGGCATTTTTCCGGTGGTATGGAAGTACGATCAAGACAAGAAAAACTTTTTCATTCAAGCAGAGAAACCACAACAATCAAACCGAAAAATAAAATGAAGAATATGGAGATTCCTACTTACAACAAGAGTGGTCAAACAACGTCCGATATCTCTTAATGATGCGTAAGAATATAACAAGCACGTAAAAGACATATCATTGTAGATCTAACAACAGAAAAAAAAGGCCGCAATTCTTTTCCAATGCCCAGTTATTACGCAACAGCAGATCGCATAACCCTAGTATCATCTGGAAAAAGCGTCACACCTTTACCTTGTCTGGTTTTTCTCTTTTATTTACTACATCCGTCGTTATACAATAGAAATCGCGGCGAGTAGAGCTTGCAAGAAGAAACCAAAAAGAGAACATCCTTCGACAAGTGCATCACGACTTTGCCACTGTAATCCAGGAATGCAGATCCAGGAAAATGTACCAATTTTTATGTCCCGACTTAAGAACAAATGACAATGGAGTGAGTCATGCACTATGAATAGTTGAGATGAAAAAAAAAGTGAATACACCCGTTACAATAGCTGTCGACGTTTCTCAACAAGTAAAAGAAAACGTTACGCTAACCTATATAGAAGAATTCTGAAGGCCGCTTGCATATAGAGCTATAAGCAGTTATGATATGGATACATGGAACCTACATGGCCCAAGAAACAAGATGTGTGCCAAAACTCGGTCGTGCTTCAAGCATTACCACAATGACCTCAGATGAATCAGACTTATTTCAGTTAGATTAACGTCCTATTTGTAAATTACAAGGTGATAACTTTGGGATGGACACCGCGATTTTGAACCGTTGTCAAATGACGAGAATGACACCTGAACCAACAAATACCTCTTTGTCACAACACAATAATGGGACGACACAGCAATCCGACGGATATAACGTGCACCAGATCCTCGTACACAAAGAATCTCTGCAGGAATTTCAACAATTCTGAAAATCAGTGGTGTGAAAATCTGACATAATTTCAAATAATGTTAACATAATTTACACAAACACATACATATTTTAAGAAAACGACTGTATTTTCACTAATTTACTCAGACAAGAACCTTGACTACATCATCAAACTTGATATAACATAAAAGTTTTACATTTTTACAATATCGTATATCGTCTATAACAAAATTTGGAATAGTGAATCTGAAAAAATCCAGAACACAACTGGGAGATCATGGTGGCTGGCTCGCTTACGGGACTAGGTGCAGGGTTGACTGTGTTGGATTATTTACACTCCCTCACCCGGAGATTAGATTTGAGAAGAAAGAGCCTAGACACAATCCCCACCACCAGACATCGTGATCTTCCATCAGATCTGTGCTACTTTTACGCAACTTCCAACAATTTAAAAGAAAAATAGATTAATTTTTTTAAAACCCCTTAACCTCCGTTTGTGTAGCCTTTAGCAATCTAAAGGAAAAAAAATAGAACTGGCCATCCCCCACGCCCGAAAGTTCACCAACAACGACCTTCAGACCCACCTTTAAGCAGGTTGTTATGGATTTAATCAGAATAAACTATCTTGATGTTTGCATTTATATGTTTTGTCATGTGGTGTTTATATTGACTATGCGTATAAATCAAAAGGACAAACTGGTTGCTCATTGATCTACAATCTCAAATCACACACATGAGCCATTACACATTGTCAGGCATTACAGAGTTCT